>BQNB010050132.1:330-41668 GCA_026074375.1 Tanacetum coccineum | reverse complement strand
GACGGTAGAGCATGGAAACATTTTGACATGATGAAACTTGAGTTCTCTGGTGACCCTAGAAACATTCGATTAGGGTTGGCTGCTGATGGTTTTAATCCTTTTGGCATGATGAGTCAAAATTACAGCATGTGGCCGGTCATATTGACAACATACAACACACCACCGTGGATGTGTATGAAAGAAACTTCTTTAATGTTGACGATGTTAATTCCCGACCCTAGATCACCTGCAAAGGACATTGATGTTTACTTGCAGCCTTTGATTAAAGAACTCTAAGAATTATGGAAAGGAGTCTAGACGAAAGACGCTGCTACGGGTACTCATTTCCAAATGAAAGCGGCGGTTTTATGAACCATCAATGATTTTACAGCTCGAAGTAGTTTGTCTGGGTGGAGTGGGCAAGGCTACTACACATGCCCTACTTGTAACGAGGATACTCCATCGATGGTTGTCAAGAACAAAATCGTTTATGTTGGTTATAGAAGATTTTTACGCACACAACATCCACTAAGGAGTAAATTTAAGGAATTTTGTGGTTTTCCCGAACCAAAACCTAAACCTAGAAAGTTTACCGAAATGGATATCCAATTACAAATTAGTAAAGTCTTTAAACGTGTCCCAAGGAAACATCCAGAAATTGCTAAAAAGAACCCTAAACCTAATCGAAAAATTGAATTGAATTGGAGTAAGAGTTCTATCTTTTGGGATCTTGAGTATTGGCCCTTTCTTCTACTAAAAAACAATTACGATGTCATGCACATCGAAAAGAACGCGCTTGAGGCTTTACTAAATACCTTGTTACAGAACGACAAATCCAAAGGGTTATGTTTTTTTTGACATAATGATTTATTTAGAGCAAATCTTTAGAGCAAATCTTTATGGTTAATTTAGAGCAAATCTTTCCTCCTGATTTTTTTGACATAATGATTCATTTGGTTATATATTTACCCGATGAGGCTATTCAAGGTGGCCCTCTTCGCTGCAGGTGGATGTTTCCATTTGAAAGATACATGAAGAAGCTAAAGAATTATGTCCGAAATAAAGCAAAGTCTGAAGGTTCTATTGCGAAGGGTTATGTTGCAGAAGAAGCATTAAATTTTTGTTCGCGTTATCTTAAGGATGTCGAGGCGAGATTTAATCATCCTGGCAGAAATGATGACGGTTTGCCTGAACAACCAGATAAATTTCAGGTGTTCCAGTCCGTTTGCAAACCGGCGGGTAGAATGAAAGAAACTCGGATGACTACAGATGTTATGCAGGTAGTTGTATGGTTTGTACTTAACAACAGTCTTGAAGTCGACGCAGACATCTTGGCTTACAGAGAGTATGTTTCTTCCTTTTTGTTTTTTGAAAAATCTTCTTTCTCGATGACTTATCCTAATATCATGAACTTTTGTAGAGAATCGCCTGATAACGTGGAAACGAGTTTTCCCGCGTGGTTTAATTACAAGGTAAATACATTAGATATATTACCTTGGAGTTATTGCTCATCTAAATCTGTTTGTATCTCTTTCGTAGATTCGTGAAAAAAAATGACAGACAGTTGTAGTGAAGAGTTATTCTCTTTGGCATGTGGACCTACTAGTGCATGTACATACCCCGCTTGCATAGTTAACGGTGTGAAGTTTGTGGTACATGAACGCGATATACTTCATACCACTCAAAGCAGCGGAGTTTCAACACCCGGGCTTGATGGAGAGATGTATTATGGTCAACTCGAAGAAATTCTGGAGCTCACTTATATCGGCCACCGCAAGGTTGTCTTGTTTCGATGTAAATGGTTTGACACCATTAACCCTAAGAACCATACGACACGCAACAGACGTTCTTACATTGACCAGGGCATACATCATATTTTGACTGATAGGGAATTTCACAAAAATAACCAATACATTCTTGCGACACAAGCAACACAAGTATTCTACCTTGAAGACCTTGCTAGACAACCACGTGGTTGGAAGGTCGTCGAACATGTTTATCATCGAGATGTGGCAGAGTCCGATCAAGATGTTATACATGGTAGCAGTTCATCACATGTTACACTGTCTGTTGGTTTGACTTGTTTGGAGCATACGGATTTGAGTATAAATGCTCAATCGACAGAAGTGGACGCCCCACCAGTTAATGATGACAATGCTAATGCTAATGAAGACAATGCTGATTTTATTAATAATGAAGATGATGTCGTTGCACATGTCCTTGATGATGATGATGTTGAAGTGTCTGATGATGATGAAGTGAACCCTAGTACTAATGTTGAAGAAGTTTTATCTAGCGATGATTCTGACGATGACAATTGATCTTAAGTTGTAGTTTGAATGAAACAATTATTATATGCTTAAATGTGTAATTTTTCTTTGAATGAAATTGTTTTTATATGTTTAAATGTGTAATTTTTATTTGAATGGAATTGTTTTTATATGTTTAAATGTGTAATTTTTATTTGAATGAAATTATTTTTATATGTTGTATATTTATATGAATTTGTGTATTAGCATTAATTGGTCCACGAAATTGTGTGTTCTTGTACTTGTTATTTTACAGATGGCGTGTGTAGCTCCTAGATCACACGGTGGGGATGCTGGTGGTAGTCCACCCAGACGGCCCACACGGCCCGTACCGGCCCAGTGCCAAAGTAAGAAATTGTGATTTTTTTTATTTTTATTTTATAACACTGATTCTTTTTAATTTCTTTTACTTGAATTTTCACGACTCAATAACTTATCTTTGTAGGTTCGATGCTACGTCTTGAGACGGGAAATCGGTCCTTAAGGAAGGCGTTTAGAGAAAATAATGAACAACCTTTGAAGATTGGCTTTGATTACGAGGATCTTGGTACCTTCCATCCTTTAGGCAATTTTTCAGGCATGTTGAATAGTCTTATGGGGGAAACAGTCCGGCCACTTCCCCTTGCTTGCGAGTGGGAAGAAATTCCAGAGGCCTATAAAGCGCATATTTATCCTACACTTGAGGTATTAATTGTTTATTTTACTTCTATTCTTATTGTTATCGACGTTTAGATATGCGTGTTATGTTTAAATTGTTTGTTTATTTAAATGCATATGTTTATATGTAGAGCTATTTCAACCTCGCGGAATGGTACAATAAACAGGACAAAGTGGTGGTTGACAGAAATGTATATACGGTGGGGGAAAGGGTAAGGCTTGGGCTAAAACTTAAATTGAGGCTACTTTGGCGCAAAAATAAGAACATGAACAAGGCTGACCATTATGCAAAACATACGTCGCCCGATGAGGCAAAGAATCATCCGCCGCCACCGAAAGTGTGGGGCAAGAGAACCCAAGATGATTGGAATGAGTTGGTTGACTGGTGGCCCCAACCGGATCGAGTGTCGAGATGTTTGCAGAATGCCGCTAACCGAGCAAAAAACACGATAATAACCCATCAAGGAAAAAAATCATTCGCGCAAGGAAGGAATGAATATGTAACACTCTTTATAATTTTTGTGATATTTTAAAGGTGTTTATATTGTTTATTTATAGCTCGTTATTAATTTATTTGATATTGTATAGAAAGTCGACAAAGGGTATTACGAGGACCTCATTGAAACGTGGAGGAAGGGGCACTCAAATAAGAAGACTGGCCAATTTAAAACTACAGAAAACGAGCAGAGATATGTAAGTAATTTAACTCTTTACATGCTTTAATAACTTATGTTATTTGTTTTTAACCTTTTTTTCTTTTTCTTTCACAGTTGGATATGAAGACCATGAAAGATAATATTAAAGTCAGCCTCATCCCGTTCAAGACCGATCAAGAAATATTGGATGAAATCGTTCCGAGTGACAACCGCCAGAATAGACAACAGCCAGAATATGTCGGGCATGGGCTAGGAAGGAAGCTTAGCCGGGTGGTGGCTACCTCAAAAACTTTTTTTTCTTCGCAAGCGCGCAAATCGTGCATTTGGAGATGTTATGACTCGGGATCAGATCACGCAGATGTTCAGGCAACAAGAGCAAGAGAAAGAGTTGCTGAGGAAGCAAGCTGAGGAGGCGCAGGCACGGGCTTATTTGGCTGCGTTAAAGGCTGACGCGGCGGAACAACGTGCTAATGTGGCGCAACAAAATTCTGAGGCGAATAATGCCGCCCTAGGTCAGTTTTTTATGCACTACAACTCACCAAATAGTGCTCGTCCATTTATCCCTCCTACTTTTAGTCTTGTACCCCCCCCCCCCCCCGGCCTATGCCCAATTACACCCCTATTTGGGCTCACTTACTCCAACCTCCCTTTCCCTTTACTCAACCACTCCAACCTCCTTATACCGGCCCACTCCAACCTCCCTATACCGGCCCACTCCAACCTCCCTATACCGGCCCATTTCCTCCCACTCCCGTCACCAATAATAACTTCAACAACTGTTATCGTCCCGTTCTCAACTCCACTCATTGTGTCGCCTCTGGTTCTAATTCTCAAGCCGAACGTCCCCACTACATCCTTCAAACGAATCCCCATATGAACGATTCGCGGAGCTGTGAACAATTGGCTCAAGATTTGGCTCGTGAAAACAATAACGAGTCATCAGGGGAGGAGGAGGAGGACGAGCAACGTACGGGTGGTGATGATGACTATTCGGACGACGACGACTACGACGAGTAGGCGTTTTTATGTAGTATCTTAGTATGTGTAATAACTTTTAGACTTGTTACGTTTGTGAAACATGGATTTAGTATTTTATCGTGGCGTGGATTTTGTTGAATGGAATTGTGACGTTTAGTAGTATTGTAAAAGTGGATTTGTTGAATTGTATTTGTAACGTTTGGTAATTTATCGTATTGTGGATTTGTGGTATTGTAACGTTTAGTGATTTGTTATTGTATGTATTGTGGATTTGCCGACGAATTTGTTTGTTGAAATGTAGATTTTTTCCGAAAAAAATCTGGAAAACTGGACAGGCGTCCAGTTTTTTATTTTTGCCCAGGCACACTTTAGGGTCGACATTGTCGACCCTAATCTCAATATTAGGGTCGACAATGTCGACCCTAAACTTAGTGCTATACCGACGTGGAATACCACTAGTAAGTGTTTAATAAATATCAAACTTAGGGTCGACATTGTCGACCCAAAGTTTCAAGTGTAATGTCGACCCTAAGAAATTAAATATTAACTGGTTTTCTATATTAAAATGGTTGTAATAAATATTAGAGTTTAGGGTCGACAATGTCGACCCAAAGTGTCAAAGGCATTGTCGACCCTAAAATTAGTCAAACTATTTTGTTGAAATGTTGTGGTCCCCATTGTCGACCCAAATTTCAAAGGTATGTGTCGACCCAAAGAATTTTGGGTCGAGAGTTTTGGATCGAGTTCTTAGGGTCGAAATTGTCGACCCTAAACACTTTGGGTCGACACCCTTTGTAATTTAGGGTCGAAATTGTCGACCCTACACCCTTATATTGTTGTAGTGTCAACGATGTTGGTGGGGTTGGGTATAGCAAGGCTGATGGCAAATGGGTGCCTGCTAGGAGAATTGAGGATGGTTGGTATTTATTTGATGAGTTGGGGTCCAAGTTATATTTTGAATATTCAATTAAAAACGTTCCTCAATTAAGTGACGACAAGCATGCTGACTACAACAAAAAGCATAAAAGAGAAATTCAAAGAAGAATGTGGAATCCCGGAATCAAGAGAATTTTCAAGACATCACCTTGAGGACAAGGTAGTTGTGAAGGAGTGGGGAATGATACACCCATGGTTAGGAAATTATTATAGTTTATTATGTTAGTTTATTATGTTGGTCTATTGTTTAGGAAAGTAGGAGTTATCTTATGAGTCAACTTGTGAAACAAGTTATTGTGTTTTATTCGGTATAAATACCGAATAGGTTTCATCAATGTAATCAATCAAATCAAAGTTAAACATCAAAACAATTCTAATTCTTCTCTTTATTTTCTGACGGAGACAGCACACGCTTGAAGTGGTGACATATCCCGATACAACCCCTAACAGAGTCGTATCAGTTATGCTTTCTTCCACACGCAAAAATAAAAAGCTATTATATCAAATCTTGACACTATGTAGAAATAAAACATATCTAAAAGAAGATAAAAGAGAAAACAAGTTACAAGTATCTTAATATGTTTTAAGGGTGCTCCTTGGTTTCTTCATCTTTTGTGACTTGATTGTCTCATTATGGCAACTTTTTATGGGCAAGTATATATACATACGTTTTTTCTTTAGTTGTCTTCTAAAGGAACTCTCTAAATATAATTGGAAGAAAATTGCAAACACTAGGAGTATCAAACAAGCTTAAGAGTTAAGATCAACATAGACCCATTATTTGTCATAAATCCAATGAATCAATCTCAACCATTCATTTTTTTATCAAAAATAAAAAAAATCACTTTCCACATCTTTTTTAAAAATAAAATATCTTACAAACGGTAAATCGTCACACGACAAAAAATACACCATCGCGACGAGTATTTTTTTATCTTTCAGTAGACGGGTGACCGATATACTTTCGAGGAATTTTTTTTTGATATTTTTTTCAATCACGAATTGCGAAAATCATATATGATTCGTATACCGGATCATTATGATTTAATAAAATCATATATGATTTCATAAAATCATATATGATTTCATAAAAATCATTATACTGATTTGTGTATTTCGCCGAAATTTTTTTCAATTTTGTTTCAGTAGAATTGCGGAAAATCAATATGATTACATTATGAGGAATCATATATAATTTTATAAAATTCATTTATGATTCGTTATGACGATATCATAATATGCTTTCATAAATTCAATATTTTAGGCTTCATTAAAATATTATATGGTTTCATAAATCATTTAGGCTTTCATAAAATCCATATATGATTTAATAATTATGCTTTCTTCCACACGCAAAAATAAAAAGCTATTATATCAAATCTTGACACTATGTAGAAATAAAACATATCTAAATAATTATTTATCACTTTCATAAGAAGATAAAAGAGAAAACAAGTTACAAGTATCTTAATATGTTTTAAGGGTACTCCTTGGTTTCTTCATCTTTTGTGACTTGATTGTCTCATTATGGCAACTTTTTATGGGCAAGTATATATACATACGTTTTTTCTTTAGTTGTCTTCTAAAGGAACTCTCTAAATATAATTGGAAGAAAATTGCAAACACTAGGAGTATCAAACAAGCTTAAACTTGTTGGTTTCATTATGTCTATGATGCACGTAGGAATATCACCTATGTTTTTCCGTTCTATTTTTTGTAACGTAGGAATATCACCTATGTTTTTCCGTTCTATTTTTTGTATACAGAGTCCTTCAAATATTAGGTAAATGGATATTGAATCGTGTATGTTTCCATAAATATAGTCGCCTGTGTTTTAAAAAACAATACTGTCACGTACCTTGCTTCATTAACCAATTCAGTAACTAGATAATTTCTTGGGTTTCGTGGATTCGTTCACACCCTTCTTTTTGTTTTTTATATATAATGAGAGGTTTTATACGAAAAGGGATCATGCCTCGCTTAATTAATATGTTACTGATAAATTTTCTAACAGTTAAAATTAACTTTATCAATTTCACTATCATTTGTGTGACATTCCATTCCATATTGGTCAGTCTAAATTTAGAGTTTATTGTTAAATGCATTATTAGCGTCGTTCTAGAGTAACGTTAGCTAATTTTAAGCAAAACTTTGAACTCGGATTGCACAATTGGTAATAGAGTGGTAAGACTTTCAACTGGAGCATATTCAGCTTCTGAATAGCTTCTTGGAAGATTTATTTTCGAACCTGTTTTATGCATGGATCATACATGCGTATAGTTGTTTAAATATGAGATAGTTTGCTAAACCGGCAAAATTCTGAATTATACATGCATATAGTTGTTTAAATATTTTATGATTTCCAAAAGTATATAAAATAGTGTAATCAGTGTCATTTATATATTTTATGATTAAATCGTTCTGCAAGATTTTGATACTTGGACTCATGTACTTCAAGAATTTTCAAGACAATAAACTCCTACAGATTTGTTACATAGGCCAAAATCATAAGTAAAGACAAGACAACCTAGCTTAAAACCCTAAACTAATCATAATAAACAACATAATTTAGTACTAATTAAAGCATTTCTAAATTGCACAAATGTGTCAATGCAAGATTCGTAGATTTTTTTTTTTATTTATCAAATTCATTTTCTAACGAGTACTTAGAGTATGGCTGTGTTTGGAGGGGTTTGTAAAGGCTTTTAGGGTTTGAGTTGCTAAAATAAGCTAACTTATAAAATAATTTTTTTTATTACAGAGACATATGAAAGCTTTTATAAGCTATAAGTTTTCATAATGAAAAGGCTTATGTGGTCTTATAGCTAGTCAAATTATTTAAATATTTTTTAAAATATAATGGGATCACACAAAAGCTGAAAATATATATGTATTTAACTCGATGTATTTTTATGCTATTTTACATTAATAAGCTTGAGTTCAAATTAATTCGCCAAATAGATTCATAAAAATATAAGCTTCAACTTTCGGCTTATAATATAAGCTTTAACTTTCGGCTTATAATATAAGCTTTAGCCTTAGCCTCAGCCGTAACCCCAATCCTAGCCCTTGGTTCAGCTCCAGCCAAACCCATTTCACCAAACATGTCATACACGTATAATGTATTCATAATTTCATAAATACTACTCCCTCCGTCTCAAATTAATAGTCTACGTGTCCTTTTTGAGATGTCCCAATTTAATTGTGTACTACTAAAAATAGATAAAAAAAAGTTCGATCAAGTTTGTCATATTACCTTTAGTTGAAATTAATATTACAAATTTTATAGAAAACATTAATTAATTAGTTAATGGTAAAACTATCATCTTACAAAAAGTAAAAGAGAAAAAGCAGTAATAATTATGTTTTTCTTAAAGTGTGTGATTTTTGCCAGGAGATAATTAGCATTTGTTGTTTGGGATTATGTATTATGACACTACAAGAAAAATGGCTTTTAGGGACTACGGTTGTAGTCCCTAAAAGGCCAGATTGTAGTCCCTAAAGGTTTATAGGGACTACATGTAGTCCCTGCTTAGCGTAGTCCCCTGCTACTTACTTACCGACACTTATAAGGTTGTTGTGATACAAAATTTAGTTTTTTTTTTTGGGACTACCACCCTCGCGTTGACTGCACGTGTATATTTTTGTGACAAAACTTTTAGGGACTACATATATTTACTACATATTTTGAAAGACTTCCTTTTGGGGACTACACGTAGTCCCAACAGAACCTTTTAGCGACTAGTTTTTAGGGACCACAATTCGTTTTTATATAAAAATGGTCAATGAAAGTCAAAAACTATAGTGACTACAAGTAGTCCCTAAAGGTTGCATGACCAAATTTCTAAAGCAGTTTTTAGGGACTACATGTAGTCCCTAAAAGTAGCAGCTCCAAAAAACAACCCAGCCTGTTTTACGGCATTTCCTAGGTTTTTCGACCCAATTTTCCAGATTTTTCCGCCACCAATTTTCTAGATGTTTCAAACGCAAACAATAACATTCCATAAAGTTTAAAGTAGTTCAACAACTAAACAACCTAAAGTACAAGCCGACCTACTCCTCTCCGGATTCGACAGCATCTTCATGATCATCACCTTCGTTACTTTCATCACCTTCATCAATAACATCATCCATAAACTGGTTTGTATTAAGAGGAACGGACAATCGCAACTCGATGTTCTTATCCGCTAATTGTAAAAGTATATCTTTCACTTGCTTGTTATGCACCACCACAAACTTCTCCACAAACTTCTCTAATCCAGCTTGGGATGCCAATGGTGGGGGAGCAGGGTAGGAGCGTACGGAAGAAGACGATGAACTGTTCGGCAGCTTCCTACCTTATCCTGGCTTAAACCATCGGCTTGTTCCCAAGACTTTGTCCATAATCTCATCATCGGTCATCCGCACCTCGAGACCCTCTTGACTCGCTCTTAACTTTAGCATCCGGTTCTGTAAAGTCACAAAACATGGAAATTAAATTCACAAAACAGCTAAAATGGGTGAAAATTGGTAAATGACTCAAATATGCAACAAGGTTATATTAATACATGTTTGGTCTAAAATGGGTGAAACAAGTATCATAGAAATAACAAAGTTACTAATAAGTAACTTTGTTGTTTATATTACAATTGTTTTACCCGTTTTGACTAATTTCACATATTTTAGCCCAAACGTGTGCACATTTGGGCTCAAATGGGTCAAAACGGGTTAAATGACTTAAATTCCTAAAGGAGGTGTCTATACTACTGGAATCATTTTTAGACCAACTGATCTTCGAGAACGATTACAAGAAAATAGGATTTCTTTCGACATCATTTCAAAGAGTGGTATATCTAGTTGAAACGAAATGATATTGTTGTTTACTCTTGCTACTGTTCCATAATAAAATAACAATTAGGAACATTAGATATCTAGTGTTCGGGATTCTTATATTTGAGTGCTTACTTACTGTGTATAAGGAGTTTCATCTCAAATACATGTCTACTTATTAATATCGCAATAAGCACTTAAATGAATCCTAACACTCTACAGACACAAATAGTTGAAGAGAGCTTAGAAGCTGAAAATTAAAATAGCAAACATGAAGAACCCGAATCTGTAAAACTAAGCTGTTATTATGTAACTAACAAACATACTAGATATTGCATACCCTGCTTCAAATTCGTAAATCACTTAACAAAGTTGCTTATTAGTACCTGTTTGGGCTAAAATGGTTCGAAACAAGTGAAATGACATAATAATTTGTTAAATCTTAGAAATAATTACTTACGTATCTCGTTTCATATTCTTTTCTGACCCACTTTTCATTCTTTTGATGGCTCTTCTTGTAGTGCTCAATAAGGTCGGGGAATACACCTGTGCTCTTCCACTGAAAACACATTAAATTAGTTATATAATAATAATGAAACATATTAAACAAGCAGAGTTTTGATATAAGAGACCTAAATATAAGCCTAATGATTTCTTTTCAGGTGTACTTATCTACTACTTTTCACTCTATGATTTTCAAGTATTTATCACAGTCTATAATTTACTCACATGAATCAAATGCAATACATGAAGTATGACAAAACAAAAAAAAAGTCAATTTAACTCTAGGTTGGACCACCCAAAAAACTCAATTTAACATGAAGTATGCAATATTTTGTACCTGTATTTTATCTTATTTATTTGCTGCTAATTTGATATGGAGGCCTGTAGTCTAGTTAATCATGCTATATAATTAAGTATTTTTAACAGCTAATACACACCAGGGGGGCAGGGAATTCCATTTTGTAAAAAAAAACTTTATTATTTCAAATATTCAAAAGGTTTTCAACTTTAAAGGTCTTTAAAGCTTAAGTATTCGTGTTAGGAATATTGTATTCATAGTTACTACTGGTAGATATAGTCATTACTACTGGTAGCATATTAGTTACTCCTGGTAGAGTAATATTGTCATTAGTACTGGTAGTACAATAATGGTTACTACTGGTAATGTTATAGTTAGTCCGGGTAGTACAAATGTAATAGTTAGTTAGGATATGCATGAGTTATATTAGGAAGTTATATTAGGAAGTGATATGCATGAGTTATATTAATTGTATGTGTGTTTATCTACGTTTTTAAGGTGTGTCAACACATTAAGTGTATGTGTGTTTATCTACGTTTTTAAGGTGTGTCAACACATTAAGTGTATGTGTGTTTATCTACGTTTTTAAGGTGTGTTCATGTTTGCACCATGGGCATTTGTATTGAATGCATTGTAATAAATGGTTTATGTGAAGACTTATGTCTTGAATAAAAATGTGTATGTCAACACCATTGGCATTTATCTACATTTTTAAGGTGTGTTCATTGACATGTCGAGATGTTATGGTTATACATTAGACGATATGTTATGGTTATACATTTTTAAGGTGTGTTCATTAACAGATAAGTTGAGATGCTCCCACCAAATACTCCCGCCAAAAACTCCCGCCAAATACTCCCGCTAAATACTCCCGCCAAAAACTTGCGCCAAAAACTCTTTTATACCATAAAAGCAGATACTATCACAACCACAAACATATCACACACTCTTACCATTACAACCACAAAAAGATGGTGAAGATGGTGCCACATGAAGCTTTTGCGTGTAGGTGTGAAGAAGGAGATGTAGTTCTCAGACAATCGTATAAACATGAGAGTTACGGTAAACTATACTATGCATGTCCAAAATCAAAGGTGAACAATCACATGTTTTTTATTTGTGTAATATATAAATATTCTGGTTAGTTGTTAAAAGAATTGATTTCTTTACTATTTAACAGCCTCCGAAACATTTTGGATGTGGATTTTTTTATGGAAAGAGACCCGACTTCGTGAATTGATGAGTTCTCCTGGAGCTCCATCGACTCCAAGTTACTTTGCAGGACATTCAACACCTCCAAGCTATTCTTCAGGACCTTCAACGCCTCCAAGCTATTCTTCAGGACCTTCAACACCTACAAACTATTCTCTAGGATCTTCAAGAAATGGAGAGTGCTCAAACTGTAAGCACTTGCGTGGAAAGATAAGTGTACTCAAGGCAACAATGGAAATGCATATGCATCTGGAACAACATACAGTTAATTCGGCTGCACTATTTCACGAAGTTCTCAATGAAATGGAAAAACTTGATTTGGAGTAGTTTGTCATGTGCAATGTAATTCATATGATTTGGAGTAGTTTATCATTTACAATGTAATTCGTATGTGTTTTTATTGTATGTGAAGACTTTTTTAAACTTTTATGATATGAATGTGTTTATGTATAACGATATTACCTCGGGGAAAATACCGTCACCTGTTCTCCTTTTTGTTGTAGTGAATTACATGTTGCAGTTTCACATCGATTCGGTCTAAAAGCGTGAGGTTATATTTAATCTAAGTAATTTAAATCATTTTAATTAGTTATGAATTACTTTTTTTGTCATTAAACTTATAGGGACTGCTTATTGTCCCGTAAAAAGGGATTTTTAGGGACTAAATGTAGTCCCCTAAACTTTGACACCTATTTTTTTTTGAGTTTTCATTATTTTTTTAGTCTCTAAACTTATAGGGACTACTTGTTGTCCCGTAAAATTTGGGCGCCAAAAATTCCCTCCATCGAGACTAAATTTTTTACTTTAATGCCAATTTTTTAGGGACTACATGTAGTCCCCTAAAGTATGGCACCTAATTTTTTTATTTTTCACTCTTTTTTGTCATTAAACTTATAGGGACTACTTATTGTCCCGTAAAAAAGGATTTTTAGGGACTAAATGTAGTCCCCTAAACTTTGACACCTAATTTTTTTTGAGTTTTCATTATTTTTTTAGTCTCTAAACTTATAGGGACTACTTGTTGTCCCGTAAAATTTGGGCGCCAAAAATTCCCTCCATCGAGACTAAATTTTTTACTTTAATGCCAATTTTTTAGGGACTACATGTAGTCCCCTAAAGTATGGCATCTAATTTTTTTTTATTTTTCACTCTTTTTTGTCATTAAACTTATAGGGACTACTTATTGTCCCGTAAAAAGGGATTTTTAGGGACTAAATGTAGTCCCTTAAAGTTTGACACTTAATTTTTTTTTGAGTTTTCATTATTTTTTTAGTCTCTAAACTTATAGGGACTACATGTGGTCCCGCAAAACTTTAGGCGCCAAAATTCCCTCCATCGGGACTAATTTTTTTTTGACTTGACTATTTTGTTTTCGTCATAAAACTTTTAGGGACAACGTGTAGTCCCGATAAGTGATAGTCAAACTCAAAAAATTATGAGACTCTTATTTTGTCATGTAGCAAACGTTTAGGGATTACATGTTGTCCCTAAAGATCTCATATGTAGTCCCTATAAATACTGGTCAAAGATTGGGCCACAAAAGTGGTGTTTTTGTCGTCTAGTGGACTTGTTGGGACTATTTTCCGTAGTCCCGAAAAAGTTTCGTCGCTAAAAGCTGTTTTTCTTGTAGTGTGAGGCCACCAAACTATTAAACTTTTATCATTTAGGTCAGCCATTTATCAAAATTAACTTATAGGTCACCCATTTACGTGTTCGCTTTCGTTTATACCAATTGCGGATAAACTTTTCTTGAAAGTCTTTGAAATAACTAGAATAAAAAGTACATGTAACATATTAAAACAACACAAGTAACTTTTGATATGTAAGGTATCAAGATACTTAGTATCTAAGTGAAACTTCATTTAGTTGAAAGAGATTGACGATAAGTTAACTAATGTTTTACGTCTTAATTTTTAATTTTATTGTTTTGATATGTTAAAGTTAGCTTTGTCCTTCAAATTATACAAATTTTCGGCAAGAAATTGAACGAGATCCGTATAAACGAAAACAGACATATATATGGGTGGCTCATAAATTGGTTTACATAAATAGGTAGCCTAAAGGAAAAATAAATAATAGTTGGGTGGCCTCCACATACACAATCTCTTGTTTTTTATACAAGATTTACTATGAACTTGTCGATTATTTGAGTGATGAAGTGATGAAAAATTAATCATCTCACATGTTACAACTTGGGACGAGCCCAGCTACGTGCGTAGTTTGGTGTGTTTATCGTGGAGGACTTTTTTTCTTTTTAACATTGTTCATAGAACGAAGCATGTACGTAGAACGGTTAACATTTTTGCTTCTCAACATTGATAAAATTATCTATGCAGGTAAAAACATGTAAGAGCACGGGTATTACACCCATGGCACGTCATAGGGCAAAATCAACACTTATGGCGCCGCTATAGGGTTATTTGTGCACCCTCTTCGATGTTATAGGCGCGTTATTTGTGCTAATTGAAATACCACAACATGGCGCTTTCTTGTTTTTTAGTTGAAATGTAGGGCAATGGTCGAAATGTAACATACAAAAAAACCTCATTTTTTTCCTATAAATACCCATTTTTAACTTATTTCATTCAAACAATAAAACCATATCAAAGATTTTATACACTTTTGATCCCCTTTTCCAACAATGAGTAACCAAAACAACGATTAACTCGTAGAATGCATTTCCTACGTCTTTTTCGTCCGCTAATTCGAGTTCCCAAACACCCACTACACCATCGTCGGCCTAATTCTATTTCTTCACAACACTTACCATCATTTTCATAATATGCAAACCAACAACTATCATTTGCACAATATGCTTTCCAACAACCATATTTCTCACAACCTGCTTTCCCACTACAAAATTTACAAATGTATCAAGATCATATTAACCAAATGGCTTTATTCCAACTTCAACAACAATATCCATTTCACAACTTTGAAGCTTTCGGTAATACTTCTCAAACCATACAACCACCACAAATGGTGCAACCATCCAAACAACACAACCACCACTACAATCGCCACAAAGCTTACCACCAAACTCACCATCACAAACACCACAAACCGAGTCTTCTCCCGTCGAAAAAGGAAAAGAAAAAGCAAGAGTACGAAAGCCGAGAGAGAAGAAAACCAAAGTCACACATACCTCTTGGAGATAAGTAGAAGAAAAACTTTTGGCCAAATCTTGGATACTAATATCCGAGAACCCAAGACTTGGTACAAACTAAAATTCAAAAACATTTTGGCATAAAATTTATAGTGAATTCAAACGCAATGCATCCTTCCAACGTACTAAGGATATAATCACGGGAAAGTGAACAACGTTAACACATGATTGTAACAAGTTCATCGGGATTGTCGCCGAATATGCATGTCTTAGTGGTGAAAGCGATTTGACGTGATTAACTCATTTTTATAAAAAAAAATCCAAGAAAGTTGGGGGGTTTGCATTTATCCACTATGAAGCATGGGATGTCCTGAAAAATCACTCCAAATGGCGAGGTGCCAACGCCGTTGTTCCCGGAAGACGCGTACGTACGGTTGATGACGTTGAATAGCTGAACGAGCTATTTCAAAATGATCCACACCCACGTCTTCTCGGCAAGACAAGGCCTTCCAAGAGTAAAAAATCAGACTCTTCAACAGCGACGTGATCCTCGTCAAGTAGAGAAGCTTTCAAGAAAATGGTCCAAGAATAGTTGTGACAAGATCGTGTAAAAAAGATGATTTCATCGGAACTCAAAAATAATTCAAGGAATTGAAGCTTCTTTCTACTAGCACCGAGGGGGTGATGGAGGAAGATGTGGCTTTGGTCAACCAAATGAAAGAAGAGATCTGAGCAACATATCATTCGTAATTTTGATTGTTTTAGTTTTTATGTATTTTCCATATGGCATCCGTATCGTATTTTTAATATATCGTATTTGAATTTTAAATGTGTTTGTTTTAAAAGAAAATAAAAAAAAAAGAATTGAGACTCACTCACGCCTGACGCCTATAACAATTATAGCCTTAGAGAAGATATTTATCTCATACAAGTGTTATAAAATACACGTTAACGTGGCTATGACTATAATAGCTATAAGGGCAACTTACTCTCTAAGTAGCTTTATACATAAGTACATATGTCATATGTGTATAAAGTGAAAAAGTAAGGTAACTATCGCAAATTCGCAAGAGTGGTCTATAAATATTCCTATTTTTGTTGATTGCATGGTATCACCAACGATCGAATTGAATGGTCTTTGGCTTTAACTCTTTCATCCGATCCTCTTAGACTTGTTTCAAATTCTCTTTCATTCTTTTTCTTAACATCTCTCTCTTTCTCTCCAAACATATATACATACAAACATGTATATATAGATTGATAATGAATCCTCATAAGATCATATGAACTATTTGAGAAAAACCTAGCTTGATTAAGTACTCCAATTCTATCGACAGACACACACACAAATTACCAATGCCTCCTTTTCTTCTTCCTTCACCATCAGTTTCACCCATAGTAGACCCAAAATCTAGACAAAATCCTTTAATCTTTGATGCATCTATTCTTCAAAAAGAAACTAGCATACCCCAACAATTTGTGTGGCCAGAGGATGAAAAGCCCCGCCATGGGCCACCACCACCGCAACTTCATGTTCCTCCCATCGACCTTAAGGGTTTCCTCTCTGGTGAACCAAATGCAATGTCCAATGCATCTCAACTAGTTGACTTGGCTTGTCGAAAACATGGGTTCTTTCAAGTTATTAACCACGGTATTGATTCCAGATTAATAAATGAAGCTCACAAGATCATGGACTATTTCTTTAAGATGCCACTTTTGGAGAAGCAAAGGGCTGAAAGAAGAGTTGGAGAATATTGTGGTTATGCTAGTAGTTTTACTAATAGATTCTCTTCGAAGCTTCCGTGGAAAGAAACACTATCCTTTCGGTACTCCGCTGATCCACAATGCTTAAACTTAGTTCAAGATTATTTCTTGAATGTGATGGGAGAAGATTTTAGCCATTTCGGGTACCAAAAACTTTCTATTTCCCTTTTCACATAAGCAGACATCTGGTTTAGTTCTTGTATTAGAAGCAACTTGCTGCTACTAATACAAGAAAATTAGCAGTCACTTATTCTTACACCATAAAATCTTATCTTAATTTTTTTTTTTTTTTTGCTTAGGAGAGTTTGTCAAGAATATTGTGAAGCTATGAACAAGCTTTCTCTTGTTATTATGGAGCTACTAGAATTGAACCTTGGGATCAGCCATTCTTGTTTCAGGGATTTCTACGAAGAAAATGATTCCATAATGAGATTTAACTACTATCCACCTTGCCAAAAACCCGACCAAACACTTGGAACCGGCCCTCACTGTGATCCAACATCTCTAACCATCCTTCATCAGGACAACGTTGGTGGGCTTGAAGTTTTCGTGGAAGATAAATGGCACTCGGTCGCTCCATGTTCCAACGCTTTTGTTATCAATATTGGAGATACATTCATGGTAGTATTTAATTTTTAACGGAAATCTGTTAGATCACACTCTAGCAATACGCTAGAGATATAGAACAAATTACATGAGAGTTTTACAAGCCATAATTGGATCATGGATCCAATCGATCCATATTGCAGATACATAATGAGATAGATTTGTATGTGGATTTTGAGATTAAGTTGTCTTTTTTACAGGCATTATCGAACGGATTATACAAGAGCTGCTTACATAGAGCGGTTGTTAACAACCATACACCAAGAAAAAGTCTTGCATTCTTTCTGTCTCCTAGAATGGACAAAGTCATATGCCCGCCTAAAGAGTTGGTCGGTGACGATGACCAGAGAATATATCCAGATTTTACATGGTCGACATTCCTAGAATTTACTCAGAAACATTATCGAGCAGACATGAATACCCTTGATGCCTTCTCAAACTGGCTTCGAAATGAAACTAGATGTTGAATTTATTTAATTGGGAACTTGAACTAATTAAATACCTAACTAAGCATCCAGTTTCAATTTTGTACAATTATTATCATCTGGATTTTACTTAATCCGTGCCATAGTATGCAACAAAAATACAAACTCGAGCCTTGACTCGGTTTTGAATTGTTTTTGTCTCAAATGGTTCAGAGCCTTGATTAGACTAGCTAGTATAGTTTTTCTATCATTTATAAGCAAAAATAAAAAGGAAATGCCACAAAATACAACCTATTTGTAATTTGTTAATTATAACTTATATCAGAACCTGGCAATTGATGTTAAACGTCGGTTGGCTGGTGGTTGCGACCAAGTAGATTGAGCCAACGAGCAGACACGTACTAGGGTACAGTCCAAGGGGCTATGACAAGAGGGGACAATGGTGGTGGGGTGAATGTGTGTACCGTAATGGTACCTTGAAGCCTCACTTGAGAACCTTTTAGACCATATGCCTCACTTAAATATAACCTATAGTACGTCCACAATATTTTTTCTATAAATATATCATCTCTTTTATTTATTTATTGCAAAGCTAGACAAAAGAACACAGTGAGGGAAAACCTAAAACGTGGTGTCAATGAAGAATAGTTAGTGATGTTGGAGCACAATGTATTCAATGAAGGATAGTTAGAGATACCACGTGTTTTGTAGAGAGACTATTCGATTTTGCTTCCACACTGTTGGAAAATCTCGACAATAAACGGAAGAACGCTATGGGGAAACCTATAACTTTTGAGAACGATCACAAGATGAAACACCAACAAACTTGTTGGACGAACAAATGAAGAATAACAAACTACACAAGCAAAGATATCTACACCGTGCACACATTTATTATTTAATGAATAATGTATAAAAGACATTAAAATTTGCATCCGCTCATCTCTATTTAAAGGGCCATCCCATAGAATTTGAGAATTATGCGCCATTTTGAATAGGTCTCCCGAACCCCAGACAAAAAAATTAATGTGTAAAAATATTTAGCAAAAGGTAATTATCGTATAACATGTCTATATTTATCACATTAATAAAATTAGGCAATATTTGAAACTTTTTTATTTAATGAATAATGTATGAAAGAAGTTCATTTGAAAAACTAGTTGGCCTAGTTTTAGCTACCTTTTACAAACTTGTGTTGAAAGTATAACTTTTTGTAAGGAAAAAATCAACACACTAAAATAGAAGTGTAAATCTATAAACTTTAGGGTGCAAAGTGAATATTACATTTGTCAACATTTTCCTCAACCTACTCATATATCTCTACTTTTTTGTTTTCTTTCCATCACCTGAAACTAAGATAGCTTTCTTTTTTATAGAAATCTTGACATTTAGAGTACATGTTCATCATTTGTACCTTAAAACCTAATCAAAACAGGCATGTGCTATAACGTCGGAGTCCTCAAAACGTTTGGGCCGTGTATGGTTGTGCACATTGGACAACTTAAAATCCGGCCCTGTCTATATATATAAATATAAATCTATTATCTATACTACTATATAAAACATTTATAATGTGGGACCCATTAAAAATTAAGATAAGGAGGTGCAATCTTGACCATCCATCTCATTTTTGGGAATCACATCATAAAATGACATGTGTCACCTTTTGATTAAAAAATCACCTTTATTTTCAAATTGAAATATCTTTTTATCTATTTAATTTTATTTTGATCTAATTTCATCATATTTTTTAAAATTTTATGCTTTTTAATTCAACATCCATTTTGATATATTTTTATAATTTTTTTTACATTTTAATGGGTTTATTTAGTTTGATTATATTTTTACAACTTTAAATCTTTAATTAAATTATAAACTTGATACGTTAAATCATCTACTTTCGTAAGAGTGTTTGTCTTTTCACATTCGAGAATGATGATGTTAATATTGTGTGCGGGAAATATACGGGAAACCCCAGACGAACAATACAGATAGTAAAACGAAATTACTACGGGTATGAAAAATACGTAAAAAGTTGAGTATAGATAAATTTATTATTGCCGATCTAATGCGCGGTAACCCACCTCTCAATATCTAAACTACTATCTAAGCAATTTTATAAAGTGGGACCCACTAAAATTAAGATAAGGAGGTCAATCTTTGACCATCGCATCCATTGTAAGAAACCACATCAATAAAGTGACCTGTGTCACCTCTTTATTGATTAAAATTCACCTCTATTTTCAAATTGAAATATCTTTTTATCAATTTAATTTTATTATGATCTAATTTCACCATATTTTTTAAAATTTTATGCTCTTTCATTCAACATCTATTTTGATATATTTTTATAATTTTTTTGGTTCTTTACACTTTTAGCGGGTTTATTTTTATGTGATTTGATTATTATCTATCAACCTTTAAACCTAATTAAATATGACCTTCTGATACGATTAAAACTATATATTTTTGGAGAGAGTGTTGTCTTTTTACATGCGAGAATGATGATGTTAATATGGTATTGCGGGAAAGCTACGGGAAACTCAAACGAACACATACAACGAACACATACATTCAAAGTGTTGTGAAATGAAATTACTAAGCGGGTAGGAAATTGCGTAAAGAGTTGAGTTAGTAAAAATTTTATTGCCGCCGCTATGCGCGGGTAACCAACTAGTATTATATAAAGCATTTACAATGTGGGTCCCATCAAAAATTAAGATAAGGAGGTGCAATCTTGACCATCCATCTTATTCTAGAAAATCATATCATAGAGTGACATGTGTCACTTTTTAATTAAAAAATCATTTTTATTTTCAATTTGACATATCTTTTTATCTATTTATTTTTTTTATGATTTAATTTCACCGTATTTTTTAAAATTTCGTGATCTTTAATTCAACATCTATTTTGATATATTTTTATAAATTTTTAGCTTTTCACATTTTTAGTGGGTTTATTTTGAATTTTTTAACAACTTTAACTTTAATTTGAATACAAACTTGATTCGTAAAAGATATATACTTTTGGAGACAATGTTTGATGGGTAAGAGAGTGTGTGAGTCTTTATACAAGCGAGAATGATGTTAATATGATGTTGCGGGAAAGCTACGGAAACCCAAACAAACGAATTCTCTAAGCGGGTAGGGAATTGCGGAGCGAGTTGGGTTAGCAATTTTTATCGCCGCCGCTATGCGCGGGTATCCAACTAGTATTATATAAAGCATTTACAATGTGGGTCCCATCAAAAATTAAGATAAGGAGGTGCAATCTTGACCATCCATCTTATTTTAGAAAATCACATCATAGAGTGACATGTGTCACTTCTTAATTAAAAAATCACTTTTATTTTCAATTTGACATATCTTTTTATCTATTTATTTTTTTTATGATTTAATTTCACCGTATTTTCTAAAATTTCGTGATCTTTAATTCAACATCCATTTTGATATATTTTTATAAATTTTTAGCTTTTCACATTTTTAGTGGGTTTATTTTGAATTTTTTAACAACTTTAACTTTAATTTGAATACAAACTTGATTCGTAAAAGATATATACTTTTGGAGACAATGTTTGATGGGTAAGAGAGTGTGTGAGTCTTTATACAAGCGAGAATGATGTTAATATGATGTTGCGGGAAAGCTACGGAAACCCAAACAAACGAATTCTCTAAGCGGGTAGGGAATTGCGGAGCGAGTTGGGTTAGCAATTTTTATCGCCGCCGCTATGCGCGGGTATCCAACTAGTATTATATAAAGCATTTACAATGTGGGTCCCATCAAAAATTAAGATAAGGAGGTGCAATCTTGACCATCCATCTTATTTTAGAAAATCACATCATAGAGTGACATGTGTCACTTCTTAATTAAAAAATCACTTTTATTTTCAATTTGACATATCTTTTTATCTATTTATTTTTTTTATGATTTAATTTCACCGTATTTTCTAAAATTTCGTGATCTTTAATTCAACATCCATTTTGATATATTTTTATAAATTTTTAGCTTTTCACATTTTTAGTGGGTTTATTTTGAATTTTTTAACAACTTTAACTTTAATTTGAATACAAACTTGATTCGTAAAAGATATATACTTTTGGAGACAATGTTTGATGGGTAAGAGAGTGTGTGAGTCTTTATACAAGCGAGAATGATGTTAATATGATGTTGCGGGAAAGCTACGGAAACCCAAACAAACGAATTCTCTAAGCGGGTAGGGAATTGCGGAGCGAGTTGGGTTAGCAATTTTTATCGCCGCCGCTATGCGCGGGTATCCAACTAGTATTATATAAAGCATTTACAATGTGGGTCCCATCAAAAATTAAGATAAGGAGGTGCAATCTTGACCATCCATCTTATTTTAGAAAATCACATCATAGAGTGACATGTGTCACTTCTTAATTAAAAAATCACTTTTATTTTCAATTTGACATATCTTTTTATCTATTTATTTTTTTTATGATTTAATTTCACCGTATTTTCTAAAATTTCGTGATCTTTAATTCAACATCCATTTTGATATATTTTTATAAATTTTTAGCTTTTCACATTTTTAGTGGGTTTATTTTGAATTTTTTAACAACTTTAACTTTAATTTGAATACAAACTTGATTCGTAAAAGATATATACTTTTGGAGACAATGTTTGATGGGTAAGAGAGTGTGTGAGTCTTTATACAAGCGAGAATGATGTTAATATGATGTTGCGGGAAAGCTACGGAAACCCAAACAAACGAATTCTCTAAGCGGGTAGGGAATTGCGGAGCGAGTTGGGTTAGCAATTTTTATCGCCGCCGCTATGCGCGGGTATCCAACTAGTATTATATAAAGCATTTACAAAGTGTGTCCCATCAAAAATTAAGATAAGGATGTGCAATCTTGATCATCCATCTTATTTTAGAAAATCACATCATAGAGTGACATGTGTCACTTGTTGGAGTTTTCTGACCCGCCAACCTGTCAACCCGAACCCGCCAACCCGAACCCGACACGAATTGCCACCCCTACCACAAAGGCCTTCGTCAAGACGAACCCTTATCACCCTTCCTCTTCATCATCGTCGTTGAAGCACTTCATGTCACGATTCAAGAAGCAAAATCCAAAAAATTGTTTGAAGGTGTCAAAGTGGTTTGTAATTAGGTTGCATTATCACACCTTGAATTTACTAGCGATGCATTAATTTTGAGAAAATGGTCTCTGGATGAAGCAAAAAGCCTTTTTTGCACTCTCACATATTTTACAATGGCATCCGGTTTGAAAGCTAATTTCTAAAAAAGCAAATTATTTGGTATTAGAGTGACACAATTGAGATGTGGAGCTAGAAGTGGGTCATTTTGCTTCACTTATCAATTGTCAACCCTCCTCCCTTCCTTGTATTTAGCTTGGTCTTTTCATTGGTGCCAACATGAATAAATTTAGTGATTTCATGGGCATTAGGAAAATTAGTAGTCCAAAAATCACTTGTTTTAGAATTTCATAAGTCATTGGCCATTCTATAAATGATCTTCATCACTTAGGATGGAGGAGACTTCAATGTTAAAAAAGTACTCAATCAAATAAAACAACAGAGCTTTTGATCTCTGTCTTTAAATATTCTCGTTGAATCCATCTCTAGTCTGCTATCTGCTATCTGATCTTTGTTTGTTTGCATTATATTGGTATCGGAGCACTAGGTTGCTTTGAAGCGTATTGATGGCAGATGATCAACCGTGTGGTCGTCGGGGGCGTCGAGGTGGGTATGCGCGTGGGCAGCCTCATCAAGGTGTTGGCGTTAATGAGGAAGAACACCGACCAAATCGTCGAGACCAGCGGGATCTTGAGATCACAGCTCAGGGACGACGTATCCGAGAGTTGGAGCGCCTACTGGCTCAGGCCAGATTGGAGGATTTTTGCGATGTTGATAGCGATGATGAGGAAAGTGGGGGTTCAGATTTCGACTCTAATGAGAGCATAAATGAAGAAGATGAAAACCCATGGGGTGTTAACCGACCCGATAGAGATCGCCATTTCAGGCCGGGCCGCTATAATTCTTCTCAAAACCTCGGTATGAAAGTCGACATCCCTGACTTTGAAGGTAAATCTCATCCTGATGAGTTTATTGATTGGTTATATACCGTTGAGCGTGTGTTCGATATTAAAAACCTAAGTGATGAACAAAAGGTCAAGATAGTAGCAATTAAGCTGAAAAAGAATGCATCTATGTGGTGGGAGCTTGTTATGAAGCAACGTACTAGAGAAGGAAAGCCGAATATTGTGAGTTTGGGTAAGATGAAAAAGAAGTTAATGGCTAAGTTTTTACCCGTGCAATTTCGGCAAGAGGCTTTTATAGAGTACCACAATTTTAAGCAATCAGGAGGTATGCTTGTTGAAGAATTTACAAGTGAGTTTAATCGTTTGAGGCTACGTTGTGACGTGGTTGAGGAGGAAGAAGAAACAATCGCACGTTATTTGGCTTCACTAAAACCCATAATCTCTTATGTTGTTCAACTTCAACAATATTTATCATATAATTATGTTTGTAGGTTAGCTCGAAAGGTCGAAGCACAACAAAAGAAAAAAGTGAGTAGCAGCAATAGTTCTCGCTTTTCTGTTCGTTTTACAGGAAGTGACACAGTTAAAAAGGTTGCAAACCCAAGCTCAAACCCGACCTGAAGCACCAACTTAACAAAAAGTTACAATCCTACTTCTAGCAGGGGAGGGTTATCGACAAATAAACGATGCTATAAGTGCCAAGGCCTTGGGCATATTGCCACTGATTTCCCAAATCGACAAATTATGTATTTAATTGAAGAAGATAGTGGACATGTATTTGATGAGTATGATGGTGATACTTTCGAGCAACATTCAGACAAAGGAGAAATCACGTATGCTGACTTTAGCGAGGCACTAGTGGTCAGACAAACCTTGAATACGGTGACAAAAGAAGATGAATCGTGGTTGAGACACAATATATATCATACCAGGTGTACATGTAAAGGTAAGGTTTGCAATGTCATTATAGATGGCGGAAGTTGTGAGAATGTAATATCTTCAATAATGGTTGACAAGTTGGGCTTGAAAATTGAGGCACATCCCACCTTACACGTTGCATTGGTTCAAGAAGGGTAATGAAGTGAAGGTATCAAAAAGATGTTTGGTGAACTTTTCTATTGGCAAGAAATATACAAATGAAGTATGGTGTGATGTGGTGTCGATGGACGCATGTCATATTTTGCTTGGTTGACCATGACAATTTAACCGTAAGACTAAGCATGACGGCTTTAAAAATACTTACACTTTCGAGAAGGATGGTACAACAATCACCCTTGGTCCATCAGATCTTAAAAAGGAGGCAAGAAACCAATTTTTGTCATGAGAAAATTTTTTGATAGAAGCACATGAAGCCAATAATATGTTTGCCTTAATCTTTGTGGAACCAAATGAAGGTGCTTACAACATTCCTCATCAAGTGACGTCGATACTTGAGGAGTTTAAGGATGTAGTACCCGAAGAGTTACCTCCCGGACTACCACCTATGAGGGAGATACAACATTGTATAGACCTTGTACCAGGGGCTGTCATACCTCACAAAGCCGCTTATCGAATGAATCCCAAAGAACATGACGAGTTGTAGCGACAAGTGTAAGACTTACTGGAAAAGGATCCATTCGAGAGAGCATGAGCCCTTGTGCAGTACCAGCACTACTAGTTCCCAAGAAAGATGGTTCATGGAGGATGTGTATTGATAGTCGTGTAGTCAATAAAATAACAATTAAATATTGTTTTCTGATTCCGCGATTTGATGACCTTATTGATCAGTTGCATGGAGCAACAATTTTTTCAAAAATCAACTTACGTAGCGGGTATCACCAGATTCGTGTCCGACCCGGGGATGAATGGAAGATGGCATTTAAGACTCATGATGGTTTATACGAGTGGATGGTGATGCCTTTCGGGCTCCAACGCCCCAAGCACCTTCATGCGGTTAATGAATCATGTTTTTTGGTCTTACATTGCAAAAATTTTAGTTGTTTATTTTGATGACATATTGGTGTTTAGTACTACAGTGGAGGAGCATTTGAAGCATCTTAGACAAGTATTTGAAGTTCTAAGAGACCAGAAGCCATTTACTAATGCCAAAAAATGTCACTTTCTTTCGAATGAGGTGATGTTTTTGGGCTATGTTGTCTCTAAAGAAGGCATTCTGATGGACCTGCAAAAATTGACGCGATAATTAGTTGGTCTACACCAAAAAACGTTCATGAGGTTTGTAGTTTTCATGGTCTTGCCTCGTTCTATCGTCGTTTCATTCACAACTTCATCACCATTATCGCACCAATTACTGAGTGTATAAAAGGGAGAAAGTTCAGTTGGACCCGTGAAGCCGAGGAAGCCTTTGGATTATTGAAAAGGAAGGTAACAGAAGCTCTTGTACTAATACTACCAGACTTTGATGAGGTGTTTGAAGTTCATTGTGACGCATCAGGTGTGGGCATTGGAGGTGTATTGAGCCAAAGGAGTCGGCTTATAGCCTTTTTTAGCGAGAAACTAAATGAGACTAGGTGCAAGTACTCCACGTATGACAAAGAGTTTTATGCAATTGTTCATAGCCTAGAGTATGGCGTCACTACCTCATTTCAAAAGAGTTCATCTTGTACTCCTATCACGAGGCGCTAAAATACATAAATAGGCAACACAAGCTAAAACCAAGGCATGCCAAGTGGGTTGAATTTTTGCAGACCTATAGCTTCTCTATTAAACACAAGGCGGTAGCACTCAACAAAGTGGCTGATGCATTAAGTCGAAGACAAATGCTACTTTCAACAATGCAAGTTCAGGTTCTTGGTTTTGATACATTTAAATAGCTTTATAGTGATGACTCTGACTTTACAAGTATATGGAAAAAGTGTAAAAACCAACCTTGCAAACAGTTTATCACGCAAGATGGTTTCCTTTTTAAAGATAATCGACTTTGTATCCCTAAATGTTCCTTAAGGGAGTCGATTATAAAAAAGGGGCATTGCGAGGGTTTAGTGGGACATTTCGGGGTAGACAAGACCGCGGCATGGCTGATTGAGAATTTTTATTGGCCAAAAATGGAGCGTGATGTTAAACGGTTTGTAGAAAAGTGTCGGGTGTATCGAATAGCAAGAACCCGAAGCACAAATGCCGATTTTGTACCAACCATTACCTGTACCAGTGGCGCCATGGGTGGATGTGAGTCTTGATTTTGTTCTCGGGCTACCTCGAACTCAAAGAAATAAAGACTTAATTATGGTAGTAGTGGACCGATTTTCCAAAATGGCTCACTTTATTCCTTGTAACAAGACGTTCGATGCATCACAAGTAGCACGTTTATTTTTGCTAGAGGTTGTATGATTGCATGGTGTGCCTAAGACTATCACTTCTGATTGTGATGTCAAGTTCGTTAGCCATTTTTGGCGTACGTTATGGCGCAAGATGGGAACTCAACTTCAGTTTAGTTCATCACACCATCCTCAAACGGATGGAAAAACTGAGGTGGTTAACCTTAGTCTGGGAAATTTGTTACGGATTTTAGTTAGAGAGAACTCGAGACAATGGGATTTGGTGTTGCCACAAGCCGAGTTTGCATATAATTGATCAAAAAATTGCACCACGGGCAAGACACCATTCGAAGTAGTAACCGATGCTAATCCCATCACTCCACTTCATCTCACCCCACTTTTGACACCTGTACATTTTAGTTCTGAAGGAGAAGAGCACGCCAAACGGGTCCAACAGTTACATGAACACGTTCGAGCACACATTGAAAAACATAATGCAAAGTATACAGAAAGGGTGGATAAACGTCGCAAAAAGTCGTGTTTAAGGAAGGAGACATGGTGTGGATCCGACTGGGAAAAGAACGCTTCCCAACTGGTAGATTTGGAATATTACAGCCTCGTGCAGATGGTCCATTTTGTGTTCTCAAAAGGATCAATGATAATGCCTACAAGATAGACTTACCCGGAGAGTATCATGTATCAACAACCTTCAATGTGGCGGACTTATCCCCTTATGTTACAGATGAAGAAGATAGCAAGGTGGAAGAGGCTGATGTTTAGCAAGATTCGAGGTCGGATCTTCTTTTAGCAGGGGAGTATGATGGCAGGGGCATTGAATGGGAAAATTAGTAGTCCAAAAGTTAGTTGTTTTAGAATTTTATAAGTCATTGGTCATTCTATAAATGATCCTCATCACTTAGGATGGAGGAGACTTCAATGTTAAAAAGTACTCAATCAAATAAAACAACAGAGCTTTTGATCTATGTCTTTAAATATTCTCGTTGAATCCATCGCTAGTCTTCTATCTGCTATCTGATCTTTGTTTGTTTGCATTAGCTAGCAGTTGAAAGCATATCATCAATAATTTTTACAAAATACTTTCTGCTTGGAAAGCAAGATCATTATCATATGGTAGAAGAATATCTCTTGTTAAGTCGGTAATGGGTGCTTTACGTACTTACTGTAAGAAAATTACAAGTGTAACAGGGAGTGACTTATAAAACTTTTTATGACCTTAACCATTAAAGACATAGATAAATTTATTAGATAAAACATACATTGGAAGACTTTTATAAAATTATTTTTATTAAGATCCGTTTTCCTCCCTTGAACCATATATACATTCAAACTAATTAAGTATGCAATATAATAAACATGTAGATACATACCTTATGCAACAACAAAACAACTATAGATGATCAGTTGTTTCCTCCTTGTATACCACGTAACCAAGAAGTCCAAGACCACCAAAGTTCCACTAACTCATATCTAAGAATAAGATCTGTCTAATTGGTATCCACTCTTAAACAAATCTTATAGTTGTTAGACTTTAAGTGTAATTGTCCAACTATACAAGAGAATGACCAAAACAATAAAACACGAATTCACAATGAATTCGTGTGTGGTATGGTGTTCGGCCGAGCAGAGGGACAAGAGGAAGAGGAGAGAAAACTAGGGTTTTGTAAACTGATACTGAATGAGATTCAATGTCTCTCTATTTATAATATTTCTAATACTTATCCAATAAGAAAGAAATATTAAATAAGATAATTATCAAATTTAAATAACGAGATAAACTCTATATTTAAATTATATAATTACCTCATTTAAAAAATATATTTATTTAATCAATCTAAATGAATATATCTTCCATAATAAACCAAGTCCAACCCAAACACCCCTTAGGGAGGGTCGTGCGTGTGGGCCCACTATGGGCTCATCGGGCTTATTTGTTTAGTCCAACTTAATTAAATGCTCATTTGCCCTTAAACTTACCCAATTGGTAGTTAAGATTATTATGTAAACGACCCATTTACCTTCTCTTACTACCAACTAAAAAATACATACATATTTATTCCAGATTATCGTGCTATATGCGTGTGACTCTTAAGTCTCATAAATAGTGACCAATATAAATTTATATATTTCTTCATGCACACAATACCAACAAACTCCCACTTGTGTATGGCGACAAATGCTCCCGAAACTTATATAAATGATGTTAGCCGTCTAGATGCGCCACTCTTTAAAAGTGTTTGTTTAATCTGTGTAAACGAACTTATCATTACCAACTAATGATCTTATGATTACAAATCAGTTGTCCCTTTCTTTAATACCAATTGGCTAGGACATGGACGTATCTTGCTAATGTCAACACTTAGTTTCTTGATCAAGAAATGATGTGATCACCAATTTAATCCATAGGATTCTATTTTGGGTGTGGCTACGCAAATACCAGATCATCTCAACAAGAGGCCACTAAAGTATTAACTCTATCAAATAGAGGAACAAATCCCTTTGACTATATCCACCTCATGATACCTGAAATGAACTTTTATAGCTACCTGTTACGGAATAACGTTTTGGACAAATCAAAATATCACTCAGTATATACCATTATGGTACTATATATCTCGAGTCTAAGGATAGAAAGTAAAGTGACTCCCAATACCGTTTTCCATGGGTTATGGGTCCCAATATCGTCTTCCATGGTGTGTGGGGAGGTTGAGACGTAGACAACCCTACCCCTACCAAAGATAGAGAGGCTGCTTCCGGTTCTACCAAAGGTAGAAAAGGACCTCCCGCCTTGCAAGGGGTAAGGATCAAACTCTTGACCTCTGTCTCCAGAGGAAATGGTGTTGACCACTTGATCCAAGCATTTCTCTTATCTCGAGTCTAAGGATAATACACTTTAACCACGTAGAAAACCCATAGTTTGAGTAACGTTCATGGTGTAACATTTCCTTGTTGGTCCTTTTAATATTCATCCGACTATGAATATCTTATAGACTATATTTCAACAAAATCTTACTCTATAAATAGTATGTGCCTATATCATTCCCACAATATAAACAAGCTTGACTACAGACTTTTGAATAATCTCGAATACTCTTTTATAAGTATTACACGTAAACAACATTATTTAGGGATTAAAACATGAAAATTTAAAACACTTAAATCAATAATGGGTAACTCATATCATTACAGAATTTATGCTTTCATGTTCCAATATTGGGCGTGTTTTGTTCGTAATCGGGACTCCTCTCGTCGGTATATTTTTAATCAAAGAAGTCAAAGGATATTTGTTAGATTTTTTACAAAGAAAGTTTATTATATAAAATAGCCCGTAAATAAAGGGAAAGTATTGGGTATATTTAAAAAAACTCAAACTTTCATAAGTCTTTGACCCTTATGATTTATTTTAAAATTATTAGATAGCTTAGGAGTGCGTTTTGAAAGTTTTTTTTCTTTTCAAAAATATATATTAAATTTTAACATTTTTCATAAAATCATACGTATGTCAGAAGCATTGCAATATTGTGCTCGTTTTGTTCGCAATGCGAAGATCTTTTTAGACGTATTTTTTTATGAATGAATCAGTAGATGTATGTTACATATTTGAGAAATAAAGTTTGATATATATAAAAAACCGCAAATAGCTAAAAGTTTTTAAGACAGTTTTTGTAGTTTGTCGCATAGTTTGAGGGTGTGTTTTATAACTTTTTTTTTAGTTTAAAAACTTTTGGACTTGGGCCATGCAATTTTTTTCTTGTTGGGCCGAATACTGGGCCGGAATAAGCCTGGCAAAGGATTAGAAAGTCAAACGTTGGTCAGACGTTTGCTCCTTAGTATAGAGTTAAATGATGTTGACCACTTGATCTAAGCATTTCTCTTATCTCGAGTCTAAGGATAATACACTTTAACCACGTAGAAAACCCATAGTTCGACTAATGTCTATAGTGTGACATTTCCATGCGGGTCCTCTCTAATATTCATCCGTCTATGAATATCTTATAGACCAGATTTCAACCGAATCTTACTCTATAAATAGTATGTGTGTATATCATTCCCACAATATAAACAAGCTTGAATACAAACTTTGAATAAATCTCAGATACGCTTTTATTAGTATTACACGTAAACAACATTATTCATGATTAAAAATGAAAATTTAGAACACATAAATTAATAATGGATAACTCATATCATTACAGAATCTATGCTTTAATGTTCCATATACATATATTATATCTTTTATATTAAAGACCAGGATCGTAATCCGAGGTCTATAGCAAATTCACTTAATACCAAAACCACCTGACCCGAACAATTAAAAAAACCCTGGACTTTGGCACATACACGTGTATCATACGTGTCCCTCTCTCTCCTCCCTCTTTTCTCTTGAATCCCACCTTGCCCTTTCTCATCTTATAACAGATTCTTATCACCGGTTCTCTTATCTCTTTTGATTCTTTCTTCCTCTCTCTACAAACAGATCTTTCATTTTCTAATCCGGCGTGAATCTTAAATCAACAACGATCACGGCGGTGGCGTGATGGTGGCTTGGGGCTTTTAGGGTTGCTTCGATTGTTTATGGAAGAATAATTAGTTATGTAAGTTTGTTTATCATAATTGAGTGTATTCTTATATATTCTTATTTTTTTGCTATATACCTAAATTGATGATAAATGTTTTGTTGGTTGCTATATGTATGTAGCAGGAGAAGGAGGGACACAAAGTGGGATTAGGGTACACATGCAGTTTTGAATGTACTTAACAATATGGTTTCAATTCAAGGTAATTATGTTTTATTGATTTTTAGTTTCTTATAATGAAGTGTATTTAGGTTTGGAAAAGCATATGTATGGACATAAGCACTTTTAGTTAAATTTAGTAAAGATTCTGAATTTAGGTGTTTTAAGTTGCTTATTGAAACTGAATCTATAATTACTGTGTATGTTGCTCAAATATGATATTGTTCTTCCAAGTTAGTATGTCACTAGCAGATTGGTTTTGTCGTATTAAAGTTCAATTTGTTTTGTTGTTTTTGAGTTTTAAGGGATAAAGATGAAGACGAAGATGAGAGACGATGCATATGATCAGGTATATAAGAATTACTCCTTTTTTTGGTTTTTTTTGTGAGATTATCGATTGATAATTGTGTTCTGAAACTACGGTTGATAAGCCGAATAACAAGCAAATAACCCCAACATTAAGCTTAAACAACCACCCTTTTTAGCTTATTTTTGGGCTTGTGGCCTCATTTTTTTATAAGCTGATGAAGAAAAAATGACTTCTTTAACATTAAGCCTCATTTTTGGGCTTATGACCCGTGTATGTTTAGTTATTGGTTCTTTAGCAGAAGGTATACAAATACGGTTGAATGTTTAGCAATTACTGATTGGTGATTAGTGCTTTGACCCCGTGTATGTTTAGTGAGGATAAATAGCTAATTTGTATACAATGTGGGGAAAAATAAATGAATGATGAGGTATGTTCTCAAAGTGTTGGCATATCAAATTAATGGGTTTGGTGCTAGGCCGGATGTACGAAGTTGTGGTTTAGTTGTGCGGAGATGAAACATGTTTCGGAAATCATAGCATTGTGGGTTTTGATAATTAGTCATAAGTCAGAAAAGAAGCACAAAGAAATTGGCTTATGATAGCTAAGCCGAACAAAATAAGCTCACAAGCCTAAAACAAGCTAAAACAAACACCCTTGGTTTATATATGAAGCCTAATATGATTTACGTTGTCTAGACACCTTAAGATTAAGATACTTTAAGCATATGAAGATATGATATTTTACACTTTTGGTGACTTCTGACCCGTTCGACTAAACCTCTTCTAACCATCTATTTCTTTTTTTTCGTGCAGGGGCTCCGACGTCCCAATAGTTAGGGTTTTTGTTTGTATTTTTGGGTGTTTTTATTAGATATCGATAAGTTTGAGTAGTTAGGATTTGAGGTTTTGTTTGGATCAGGAAGGATTTTTTCAGCTTTGTGTGAACCCAAACATGTCAAACCGTGTTTCATATGTCCTTGCCATAGTACTTAAGGGGTGTTTGGCTAAGCTTATTGACCATAGCTTAAATCAGTTGTAAAAACCGCATTTAATACCAAAGCTTATAAAAAGAACGGAATTGACTGATTATGTGGGTCAGATTATGATTTTTGATAAATAGGAAAGGAATTGTTGCACCAATTTTTTTTATTAAATAGAGGTCAACATATCTGCTTATCTCTAGCTTTAATCTGTTGAGTACTTGATCAAATGATTTACGTAGTATAGCTCTTATGTATACAGATTTGATAGGCCATTAGGATGACGCAAGACATGAATGAAGAAGCAATTTCGAGGAGTTTTCATATGTTTTGTCTAACGAGTGGAAAGAGTTTTTGGCTTTGTAGACAATGGCACTGCATCGGCAGATGGGTTTGAGTTTTTAGGCTGCTATTGTCACGGGAAAGAAGAGTGGTCGGATATTGGTTCTGAGTAAAGAGCAAATCACACTGGTATTCATCTAATCTTTCTGTATTTTTTGGCTTTTTTGTTCTTATGTCAAGAACTCAACATGAAATATTATTCCTAATTACAAAATATCCACTTTTATTGTGTAGGTGGCAGTGGGGAAAGCCGAGTAGAGCCAATCAAGGAAGAAGAAGAAAAGGCGGGGTAGAAGTAGCTACCACCACTGAAACTAAGGTATGGTCGATGTAACATTTTATTTATGCAACTTTTCAGCTTTACGAGGTGTTTGGCCACGGCTCTTGCAACACTCCTCTGAAAGGCCATAGGCTCTCGCCAAATATTTTCTAGAGCAGGGACGTAAACTTCCAATAGTTCATTTCAACTGACTGTATTGATGACGAATAACCAAAAACGTGTTTTTGTATAGTCTCTATCCTAAGTTTGTTTCACGACTGTTTGGTAAGTTTGTTTCAGGACGATTTGGTAAAGCAATGCTGTAATTCGTTCTATCTCTTAACACATGGTTTTGCTTTGCTGAATTTGGTTCTAAAAAACATTAAAGTTAATTGTTTTCTTATATTGGTTAGGAACAGTACATTGACATATATGATGGGACGAGAGTATGCATATTTTAGTTGAAATTTTGGAGCCAAATAATATCTACTTTGAATTAAGATACACCCAAATTAGACCATCTTCCAAAAGTATTCCTAACTCTTTGACTCTTCATACCTAAGATACAACTATAGATAAATTATAGATTTCTGGTCAATGTTATGTATATGCTTTTAAACTTTCCACATATAGAAGGCATCAGCTAAATATATAGTTAACTTGACCACTATCTATTGGTAGTTACAATTATCAAGTGTGTATTTATGTCCAAATATTTTAGCTAAAAGTGATAAGGGTGTGTTTGGATACTAAAATTTTTGTTATTTTCTTTTTACTTAGTTTAGGATAAAGAAATTTTGTGTCATTGTGGGTATGTGTTTAATTTGGGTAAATTTGTGAAATTTGCAGGTGTGTCTCAATTTCGCAAACGTGATGATACAGTTGCCACAGATCATCCATCTGTCTTCTTTTAGAGCAGGTAATTAATTAGCTATTTTACTTTAGGATCGTAACTAATAAATGGTAGCAAATTGGGCAGGTCGGGAAAAGGGTCAAATGGGATTGTTCAATACTGGAAAGATGGTACTGCCAGAAAATGGGGTCGTATGTGTATGGATTGCTTACTTTGGTGCTTATATGCTATTAATATCGAAATGGTAACATAAATAAAAACGAGCTAAAAAGGAAAGATGAACAAATGGGTTTAACAAGTCTAAAGTTGCCTATCACGTGTGGGATCAACCTGAGTTGAAACTTAATTCAACTAAAGTTCTTTCATTATTTTTCTGTTCTATTGTTTTCATTTTATTATACGATTTAGGATTTGTCTTGAAGGATCGTATTTACAATGCATAAATTCATATATATAACTTATAAGGATGAGTTAGTCATGAAATCTATCTAATACAGTAGCTAAGACAATAAGTTTAGCACCTGAAGTCCCTTTAAAAAGTGATGTTAGATGATTCAAATACTTTAGACTAACTTTTAAGTTTTTATAATTTTGCTTCTGAGTGTCCGTCGTTGATGTTTGCCATTTCTTTTGTTTATTCAGAACATGGTAACACACTTTGGTAACCAGGACCAGTCAATATTGCTAAGGCGTCAGACCTTTGGCGTGACGTAAAAAACATGTGTCACACAAAAAACCTTCACGCACCAACTTTGCAAGCTACAGCATGACGGGTCAAGGTCTGCGCAATGCACCTGAAGAACACGTATGCTGTGCTGAAGGAGGTAAGAACAACTTTTCCCAAACTGCGGTATTAATTATCGTTAGACAATAAATTGTTTTTCTCTAAAGATTTTACTCTGTTCTTCTACTGTTGACAGCACCGGTCACCTGTGTGACATCTTCTTTCAACATCGGCAACGGTCACCTGCGAACCGCCTGAATCGAGTAAGAGTTCAGAGGTAATTAAACCTTTATATTAATCTCTGTTTTACCTATTGCCTAACGCTAGATGGTAAGCTCACTGCATTCTCCATTATACTTATAGGTGTATCGCTTATACACCCTACTACTTCAATTTCAAAGCCTGAAATTTATATAGTTTCGGGTTGACCCATTTAACCTGTTTTATATATAAAACTTGGCACATTACACCGATTAAACATGTTAAATGAGTTTGTGGGTCGACCCATTTAACCTATTCAACCAATATAATAAAATATAAATAATTTTAAATTTAAGAAAAAATCTTAAACGGGTTGGCGGGTCGACCTGATTAATTTATTCTCTACCCGAAACGGGTTAGATAGGTCGACCCAAACCTGACCCAAACATACTTAGAATCAACTCGAACCTGTTAATTTTTGTGTCGGTTTCAGGTCGGGTTTCGTGTCGGGTCAGAAATTGCCACCCGTGATATATACATTGAATCAGTTGGTCAAACTTAAAACTAATTAACTCAGTTGTTTGTTAAATCAGTTATAGAGGTATTGATATGTTAGATTATCTATTAGTTAACTACTCGAATTACACCCAACTATATTTTCTTCTTAGTTTTCAAATTCGTTACGGCTGACTCTGGCGGTCACGTGGAAAAAAACAAGTTACAGGACATGGTTTACCAACTCAAACTGGCGGTGCAAAAAGGCTTTTGAGTTTATTCTTCTTTCAACCTATTTTTTAATTTTGTTGCACCCTACTATACCTTTTTCTTAGCTATGAAATTCGGTTTCTGATTTTCTTTTTTGTGTTGTTCACATGTGTTTCGTCGTCGTATATTGATTTAGGCGAATGTGCCTAGTCATGTGAGCATTGCGTCGCTATGTTCTGGTATGGAGAACGGTTGAAGGCTATTCTAAGGTTCCGACGGTTCGTTATCGCATGCCGGAAAAGAATTACATCATGCTCTACTAGCATCCAACAAACCTAGAACAAATTATTTCAACTTTTTGCGTCGCAGGGTAGCCTTATGCTAAATGATTCATTTTTTTAACAGATTTTATAATTCCGTCGTACATTTTTTTAGTATATTACAATTGCATACATGATTTCTTAAGCTGCTTATTGTGAGGTCTCCTGATATTTGTTGCGCCGTAGCTAACGAGCGTTTTTTGTGTCTCAAGTCTATTTTGCAAAAAATAACATAAAGAAAGACGATGCGAGCTATGCTTGCCGATGTTGAAAAAACCGTCTTTGCACACACATGCTATAGAGATGAAGAGGGTGAAGAGCTAGATCAGGTAAAGTTTACAACCATTCCCTGTCTGAAAATTTTCGTTACAGCTCCGCCTGACTTAACGAACTTCGCTGGCTGTTTGATGCTTATTTTTTAGGCAGACAAATTATTTAAAATGACGTTTGCTTGCTACTGGATCTGCAGATAGTAACCAAGATTTCCCAGATACGTTTCTTTCCGTTTCATACTATCATGTATTACAATGCTTAAAAAACGAACATACATATCGAAGTGGCTATAAAGTAACAGACTATCAGAAACTGCTTTAAGAAAAAAAATCCTGTATTGGTAACGAAATACGAGTCCATTAATGACGGGGAAAAAGGTTCAGGCGGGTTACGTTAATTTGGAAAATATGATGGGTTGGGTCGGCCGAAAATAATAGAATCTTACTCATCTTACGGAAACTTCAGGATAGTTTGAGTGTGCTTGGGATTGGTTATATTTTACGCATATGCTTCCGTTTATAAACTATAAAATAAGTACGTTAGAAATCAGTTTTTGGATCTGCTTATGTAAATAAGAATATTATTGAAACTGCTTATTTGACTTTAAAGTTGCAAATACTATATAAGAAGAATAAATTGACCATTTTACAAAATATGTTGATATATTTAACGTTTAACTTAAGTCCCAAACTTGATTATTAGTTGAATTAATCTGCGGCTACTAGAATTTGTGTTTTATTGAGGTTGTAAGCTATTAGCTTAGCTGGGTAGTAACTTTGAATAAAACACACTATCATACGTGATGTTGATAGTTTAGATTCAAGAGTTGTTGTAATCTGTTGTTTCTTTAATAAAGCGGAAATGGACCCATTAAATCTTCGTCAAGTGAGGTGCACGTAACTTTGTATACGTTTGATTTTAATTGCATATTATTAACCATATCAAGCCAGTAGAACTTCTTAGACTTCGAATACATAATTTCATAAATGACCAAAAGCTTCACTTAGGATATTGTCTGCATATGAATTTCCCCCCCCCACATCCTGTTTACCACTTTTCTCTGAAAGATGTAGAAAACTCTTTTAAACTAATGCGATTAAACTTCATCGTGTAATCAAACGTTTTTGCGTATGCTTTTTTGCGGTTTTTATTTTGTTTGGTCGTACTGCACACTTTAATGTCCAAGTCTTAACATCAGATGGGAACCTTTTAGCAACAGCAGCAGCTCAATTAAAGATCTTCAATTGTTCATACCACAAAAAAATGCAGAAATTTTTTGGGCACCCTTTAAGTTCATCTGATTCTTATTCACATTCTTAGTGGTGGTGGTAAAAAGGTTGTTAAGTAAATGCTTCTTGCAATTTCCTTTTGCTTATGCCTTAAATCATATATATTATACAGGGGCTTTCGGTCCCCCCCCCCCCTATGACCTTCTCTACATGATGGTAAATATTTACTTTAATCCACTCTTGGTGAGGATATGACCAATAAATGTTTGGAAGTAGCTGTTAGACAAAAAGAAGCCGCTTGTTGTTTTTGCAATGGACTGTCCTGACATTTTTATAGATAGCAGGTAGATTTGTGTTGGTAACGCGACTATCTGTTCTATCCATCTCAGAAACAATTCCAGAATAGTTACGGTATCTGTGGAGGAGGATGGAGTCTCTAAGAAATATATGTATAGTTTGACAATACAGACACATGTATAAATTTCTATTACATAATGAATATTTCACAATTCAGTGTTTTTGTTGCTACTGCATTCATCTTACCTTACTTTTTAGTAACAGGTGCATCTCAGATTGTTCATTCCGTCTAACATAAAAACCCCGCGCTCCGTAGCGAAGCGCGGGTTACAAACCTCGTTAAATGATTAAATGTTATAGACTTAATGACTTTTATTAATACCAATTATAATCCGGTTTATAATTGATCTTTCCTTTTTACTTACATTTTATCAATTTGCGAATCTTTATGAATGCAACAACATCCTATTCTTAAATCATGCCAAGACTTATAATACACTATAATAACTTTTCCTCTTCTTGCAATATGATCATTTATCATTCGTAATGAAAACTCATATGCTAGTTTATAGTCACGTTGGTAAAAACTACAATAATATGACAATTGATAAAATTAATATTATTGCATCCATATACTTAACATTAATGAAATTTTCAAAATTCTTACTTCTAACTATTCAATCTGATTTTCTTATTACCATACTAAAATTAATAGCCATTTAGAAAACTATTCTTTAATTGCAAAGTGTCCCAAAATTCAACATAAAGCTCACAGCTTTAAATTTTGAATCACTTGTACCATTTAAAGATCTGATTTCTTGAATGATTTATATCTCATATAATTCATCCATAAGTTATATGTATCTATCTCATACACGCTTATAACTCATATTTTGTTTCAACATAACATATAGCTTTAATAATTTCAAATTATTAACTTTTAATGATTCACAACAATTTAAGTCATATAAAGTGAAATCTACTCTCAAGATCAACAACTATGTGATCTTAATGATTCAGTTTGTTTTAATATCATTTTAATCACACTTTAAACTCATTAATAGATCTTAACACAAATACTAACATAATTCAAGTCCTTTAATATTTTTTGTCCTAACTCAGATATTAAATACTTGAATAATCAACATAACTAACTTGTCATGTTTAGTATTGTTACAAATCATTCTTAATTTGAATCGAACATTTATTTAAGAAGTGATTTATTGTTCACTTTATTTATCCATCAATCTAACTAATGTTAAAGACTATCCTTAGCATTAATATCTTATAGTATCATCCATATGATCTATCTCATGGATATATTTTTAAGTTCATCATATTATCTTATAATGCAGTCTTTTGTATTTATTTATGATTAATTTCATAAATCAATCAATCATATTATCTCCATGAATAAATATATGAATAAGACTAATGACCTTATATCATGATTACGTATCACGTACACTAACACGATTCAACTATGTCATATGAATCATTCATTTGTACATTAGACAACTACAAGTCATCCATGCTCCCACTCAAATCTTGAGATCGTGGGATATCTCAATTATTTGATCACTAAAATCCAATTTTATAATTGTTAGGAATGTTATGATAATTCTTCCAAATAATCATCCTATAAACTTGATTAATGGAAACCATTCTTTTATATCACAATTTCATCTTTGAAACCTTTTGAAGAAAATATTTTTAGAGGAGTAATAATCGTTACTTCAATCAAAACTCAGTTTTGATCCTCCCGCTTAAAATTGTATTATAATCCAATGATAATTAAATAAGTGAAATCTCTACGATTATGTTGCAACCATATTTAAATAATCAAGTTTCATTCAATTGGTCTTTTATGGGCTCAGTTAGTCATACTAAACTTGGTATCTTTACAAACATACGTCACATATCAAGAACCAATGTCTTACATGAACTTGATATCACATAAAGTTAAATTTCGATTTCAGAAAACACATTTCTTATTTTTAAACTTCACTATTGAATTGTAGTCAATTAATACTCAAAATGTTTAAACTTTAGTAATTATGAATTTATCTTTCAATTCTTTATTTAAATATTAGCTCGTAGTTAACAATATGTAGTTCATAACTATTTGAAGAGTTCCATAAACACTACTAATACATAATCGAAAAACACCTACAAATAATGTTTACTAATCACATTAAGTATACAAGTGGATAAACATTATATGACATCAATTGAATTCAACATGATATAATAATTATTCAAAGCAATTATTAATTCCAAACAATTCAACAACCCAAATGTCACAAAATATGTAACACAACCAAGAAATTAAATTGTTCAAAACGTAGAAGCAAAAGTAACGATTATTTCTCAAACAAACAAACATAATGGATCAAATGAACGAGTCTTCTTAAGATCGTCATCGATGCTTGTCGTCCAACGATATGAAATAAAACCCTAATAAGAGTAAGACCTAAAACACAAGCAATCAAAAATGCATTACACTAAATACAAACCTTATATATATATATATATATATATATATATATATATATATATATATATATATA
>BQNB010050131.1:6932-41669 GCA_026074375.1 Tanacetum coccineum | reverse complement strand
GATTATAAACTTAGTGTAAAGTTTCGAAGTCCATCATATGATTGTTACATTGGTTGGGGCATTTAGCCTAACCAAGTGTAACTTGTGTTTTTGTTGTGTTTAGATTGTTTGCGAGATTCTGTCAAGTAGCTGAGCATCAGATGAGTTTCATAGTCCCATTTTACTATGTTTTCTTGGGATGGAAATGATGCAAAATATGTTTTGAAATGTTTAAATTGCCGTGATTATGTGGTTTAATTGACGCATGGATGATAACATCAAATAACGTCACATTATTATATCATTTATCCCATCTGTTTTGCCCTCTTTTATATAATTATTGCATTATTTGGTACTTAATTGCTTTAAAGTTAATAAATGCAGTAATTCAGGAGTGTTTTGTGAAGACGAGCTAAAAGGCGCATAATTTGGAGCTAAAACGAAGATATTTGAAGATTGCTGAAATTTCACCAATACACTGTATCCAACTAAAGAGATACGGCGTATCTGCGCCCAGACTTCACAAGAAAACGCGTTTAACCAATTCCTAATACGGCGTATTCACTCTGTCTACATACACCGTATCCATGAAGATAACTATTCGAAGATACAGTAAATCAAGTAAATTGGGAATGATATCAAAGATTTATTACGAACGTAGCGCGCACTCCAAGGAATCCAGCCCAATACGCCGTATCAACCTTGTTGGATACGGCGTATCAAGTCTTTTTCAAACACTATAAATAGAAGACTCAAAAATGAGTTTTCAGGGTGTCAATACACATTCTTTATACCATACTCACAAAAAGACAAATTTTAGAAGATAAAAAAAATTAGAAGATCACCACCAAGGTCTAGCATTGAACACGAATCCATAGAAGACAATCGAGTGTAATTTTTACTCTCTTAATCGTTCGATTTCAATTGTTGCTTACGCTTGTATAATTACAATGTTTGGGCTAATAACCCTTTCCCCCCCCCCAAGGTTATTTAAATTAGCCATCTTACTACAGTTCAATGTTTGGTTGTTTTAAAAATCGATTTCTTATTAATTAGTTGATTGTTTAATTATTGTTTATCACCTCATAGTACTTGTTTATGTGTTTGTAATATGCGACTATCATTCAACTGGATCTAGTGATACGGACAAGTAATCTAGATACCCCCTGGGATAGCAAGCTCTCCATATCATGGTTTCTTATTACTGGACCATTAGGAATCACAAAAAAACTTCTGTCTTTGAATAATCAGCTAGCTTTGGACAGTAGGTGACCCTTTATGTTTCACAATCATGCTCTTAATTTTACTGATAAAGATTGGAATAGTTTGACTACCGTATATAAAGCACCGGCAAACAATAAAGTGGGTAAAGACCCGTTGGGCTAGGGTATTAACAGGATCAAACCACTGCTTTTAATTCTCCAAGATCGATTAAAGATTAAACTAAAGGAAGCTATATGCGAATGCGGTTAATTGTTGAAGGATTAAATCATAACAAGGGTCTTAGGATGATTCCCTCGCCTAAGTCTTAAAATGGATAATTGCCACTTTCGAGATAAGTAAATCATTAAACTAAAACAAAGAAACCAGCATTGAACCAAATTTAATATGGCTAATACAGTTTTCTATCATTTGGCTTGTACCGCTTTCTATATTTTAATTTCTCTTTGTTTTATTGTCTATTGAATTGGTATTTGTCTCCACCAAACATGTGCCAGTCTCTCAGGCTGAAAAACCCCATATCATTAGACAACGTACATAGCATAGGTTTAACCAGTAAATAGACTAATTAAAATACTAATAGAATATAGGATTAATTTTCCAACTCTAGTGTTCGACACCCCTTACTTATCGCAAACTCCAATCTTGACCGTTACACCTGCTCATTAAAGTGTTATTTAAGTTTGTCGACTAAATATAAATTTAAAACTTGATAATCAAATAATTTACCCTACACGACAGCACATCAGTAACCATCGTACAAAAACCCCGTAAGTCCTTTAAAATCAAATAATAACCATAAAGACTGAAGGTGAATTATGATTAAGGATCCGTTTTTAGTGATATTTGTATTGTGTTTGTTGTGTTGTTGTTCATGATTTTTGATGTGTTTATTGTTAACGGATATCGGCTCAAAAAATTTACCATAAAAACGGCCGTCCAAGTAATAAAGCCCAGTCTTTTATACTCTACCTTTCATGAGATTGTTTTAATACCCGGCTTAATCCATTAACACGAGCCCAAAATAGATAAACCATAAGCATTTCAGCCCATAAAAGCATAACGCAGCCCAACACCTCATAAACATTCAGCCCCCATGTTTTAATTCAATAAGAGCGGCCTAACTTAATGTATCATATCCCAAATTAATCACATACCCGGGCTTGTTATGAACCCATCAGCCCAAGTCTATAAACTCGGCCCAACCCAAATGTGATACCTGATCCAAATGTAAAACAATTTGGGATATAAATTACAAACCATCCCTAATTTATCTCACACCAAACATAACCCTAATCACTTATTCTAAAAACCTCCGCCCCCCTTATTACTCTAAATACAGTCAACAATCAAGACAAAATAAAACTCTCTCATCTTCTAATCTTACATATAAGCGAGCACCCTAATCAGTAAACCCTTCTTGTTTCATCCGCCATAGAGAACCCACCTAGTTTGTTGTGTTCGATTAATGATAACGGCATCAAGATCATTCTATGGTCTCGGGTAGGTTCTTTGATTTTTCTTGATATCCAACGAAATAAAGAATGAGAATAACATAATTGTTATTTGTCATTCTTTAATTTTGAATATTGAACAAGGGTTTATAACTCTACATGAGATCGATGATGATTGATGTACAATTAAAAAAATCTTAAGATTTGAGAAAAAAATTGGAAACCAATCTGAGATTAGTTTCACATTGTATTATTTCTGTTTTGAGTCGTGATATGTTGGAGAGAGGATGGTGATTAAGTGACGATGGAATTAGGTTTAGAAATAGATTTGTTGAAGTTTGATGAGGATTGATGTGCTGTTAAGATGTCGAGGAGGCTGTGTAGTTGTTAAATTGTTGTTGATGTTGGTTATGTTTTGTTATAATGGAGTTGGTTTGTTATGGTTTAATAGGAGGTCAGTCTCTTCTTTTTCTTCAATTCTGTTTGACAGACACTGTGCTTACTGTTTGAGTCACTTTAGAGTTGACCCCGTGGTAAACTTTAGTAAATACAGAGTTTGACTCGGTTGGGTTGTGGAAGCAAACCCGCTGTCAAGCATCGAAACAGGAACTGCTGTGTTGGGAAAGGTAAGTTTATAATCAAACTGCTGCGACCACAAACCACCACTACCAAACCGGCGCACCTACCAAACTTACTGCAAAAAACACCAAACCGCCACCACCCAAGCCAACCCACTGTCAGATACTAAACCGCCGTTGACTTTTCAAACGGGCAGCGTTTTGTTTAGATAAGCCATGAAAAAGGGCAAACCGCTGCTTAACTTGTAGTAAACCGCTGCTGACAAACCTCTGCCGTCAAACCGCTGGCAGTGTACTATGTTTTGTTTTCTAGCTCAAAGACGACTAAAAAACAAAAAAATAAGTAAAATGGGTCCAAACCGCTGTGAGGAATAAACCATGAAAATAAGTTGTATTTAAGCACCTGTAGGTTCACGAAATAAGCAGTATACACCCCCAAAAACCCACATAATCTGTTAAATACCCAAACAAGCTAATAAAAAGCTCGAAAATAAGCTGTGAACAATGAAAGGCCAATCTGCATTTTAATGAGTTTATGGAAAACACAAAATGGACAAAAAAAAACTCGATAAAAAAGTAGAAAAAACTGTTATAAAACAGTTTCATGCAACAACAAAAAAAAAACAATTCGTGGCCTTTTGTTTCCAGAATAAGCCCACGAAAATAAGCTTAAGCATAAGTTGTGATAAGCTGATTTCACGAAGCAACAAACACGAATACAAAACACCCCCGGTTAACTCTTTATACCAATTGAAGGACTAGTGATTCACCTATTCAGGGGGTCGGGATTGATTAAACCAAATAAGAATGAACATGGTTTTAGTGAGAGAAAGTAGAGAGTGTAGAGTGATTAAAGAAACTAAGTGTTTTAATTTAGATAAGAATGAGAATAAAAAGAACTTCCACCAACCGCCCATGGACAGACATGGGGGTAATTCTAGCCTATACCTAAAGCTAACTATATACCACTTATACTATAATCACCCCTGCATGTAGCAATTGGTCTATAGCTAGTCCAATTCACGTGTAAGATGCCATCTTTACAAAATAGTAAGGCTAACAAAGATTACAATAATCAGTTTAGCATAACATAACATCAAACCTGAACCTAGTTCAGCTCTTTAAACATCAATCAAAAGGTCAATTTTAAAAGCAAAAGTGATTTTCAAAAATTAATATAATTTTATTTAAATGACTTCTTTCATAAGAAGTATTTATTTTTTAATATTATTAAAAATGAAATCCAAACGTTCGAATGACCTCACCTTTTTCTCTCACCTACTTTAACAGTGCACAGACGGTTGTTCACTGTTCTAGGTGTCAGAAGCATACTTTGCTAACTTTCATTAAATACAAAGTTTCGCACACATGTTGAAAACAAACCCTAAAACTTTTTACAAAACACATAACTTTCATTTGGCAGTTACCAAGTCTTCAAGATAAAAGTGAAAATTCACAAATTATATAAACCCATTAAACCAATCACAACTCATTTCTCACAAACACAGATAAATTCATCAAGAACACACACACTTATTCCAAAAAAACAAATCAAACCATTCAAACCCTAACAACAAAAATGGCAAACTAAGAACAAATCCCTCAACAACAAGAACCAATCCCACAACGACATGATTAACCACACAGGACTGAAATAATCATATCGCATATGACCTGCAACCACAAGTGACTTTTGAAACCAAGTCAAAATCCGACATCATCAAAGAGACAATAATGAAGTTGCTCTTGATCTACCCAGAACAAACTCCACAACAAAAAGTACTCCTTTCTGTATCAAAGTTTCTTTCAAAATGTTGCCTTATAAGGAAGCTTTTTTTTTACTAAGATTAACCACTATTGCTAAGGAGTACGTATAGTTGAGTTTTTGTACAAACAAAACCACCAAAGTATAAGGAATCCCAACAGAGTTTTAGATTCTTAACTCCTTCTGGGGTATTACATAGGGAAGTGGCCTTACATACTTCGGAGGCCATTGGGTAAATGATTTGCTTTATTCTAAAGAATTATAGTCAACCTCCTTTCATAGAGGTTGTGAAGGGAATGGTTTCCTTAAATGGGGTATGGTAAAGCAATTGAGGCCAAAGAAACCCTTAAAAAGCTCTCCAACCTCCTAGGTGGAGATTGTTAATGGCTTTGATAATCTAGTACCTTGGGGGGGGAATACTGGAGGGTTCGACCAAATTTCAAACAAAGATGCCACTATCTTGTACTGCCTAGCAAATGGGGTCAATATTGATTTTAAAAAATTAATCTGGGATGACATCATTTCAAAATTAAAAAAGAAAAACATGGAGAAGGTCATCCCTTACCCAAGATTTTTATCTCTATTTCTGCAACTAAGAATGAAAGGATATGGCACTGATGAAGTCACAATCATCCCCACTCAAATCTTCAGTGTCAACAATTTGATACTGAAGAAAGGCCAACTTGAAGGACCTCCCTTCAAGTCCATAAGCGGGCCATCATGCAATGCTTGATTCCTGGGATTTTCAGCTCCTAAACCTCCTCAACACTGAGAAGAAGGATTCCCAAGGCCCGAGCCTGAAGCTAAAACTGGACTCAGAAGAAAACAATCTTCAAAGTACACATCTGAGTCCAAACTAGAGGCAACAAAAAGTCAGCCTCCTTCAAAAGAGGCTGCAAAAATTCCCAATGGCCACTTAAAAAGAAAGAAATAGTCCAGCTCGACTATGGACTTAAACACAAGCCAGCCTTCAGCTTCCACACCAGTGGTTGTTGAAATGCATAAAGAGGCACAGCAAGCACTTAAAATGACCCAACGTCTTTAGAGTCACCAATAAAGAAGGAGCAGACCCTCAGCTTAGTAGTGTTATATCAGCATCTAATCTTCATAAACCAATATATTCAGCTTCTTTCATTATTCACTCTGAGTCTGCATTAGGACGTGATGCTTCAGCAGATTCTACAGCTGAAGCTGATCCTGGAAACTCTGCTCCTTATGATTCTCTACCTCAACAACAAGGTAGGGATGAAGGCACCAAAATCACTTGATCACATATTTGAAGGTACTGACCCAAATGTTCTTGCAAACAAAACCAAATCTGCTAGTGACGGGTTGAAAATTGTTCCTCCACTACACTGAAACCGAAAGATAAAAGTACGATTGCAAACAATGTTGAAGAGTCAGCTTGAAGATAACTAAATTTAGCGCTTATCCCTCTACTGAAGTGTACAAGGAAATCAAGCTTAAAGATCTCTTAAAGCTAGTGTAAAATGCTCGAGTTGATTTCATGGACCTAGATTCCCTAGAGGACGATCCTAACATTGTGGTTGATGAAAGTGAAGAGGATGATGAAGAAGTTCATGCTACCTCAAATGTGGAAACTGAAGACACTTCAGCTCCCAAACCTCCATCTCCCAGGTCCATTCAATTTCAAGAGCTGACAAATCAAGTTCTTATTCTCTAGTCTTAAAAGCATAAACTAGAAAATGAGAAAAGGCAAGCTGAGGCTGAAGTTGCTCTCCTCTCAGCCAAACCATCATTCCCAAATGTGGTTGTAAGATATCTTAACACACACAAGGTATGGATTCAATCTAAGGTTTAGAGAGAGAAAGAGAGGTGGTTGGATGAACACTTAGTGAGAGAAAGTAAGAAAGAAATGTTAGATTACTATGTAAAACAAATGAACAACCAACACCCTTTCCATAGCATGAAAAGGGTTTAAATACTCCTACATAGGCCAGCCATATGGCTTTGTCCATGGGCTTTCCATGGGCTTTTCCTAAGCTAGCCTATTAAGGTTCCAAATATTACTTAACGAGCTATCTAATGATATTAATAGAAGTGGCCGATACTTTCGTATTCCTAATAATCTCCTCTTAAGAGAGGTCACTCAATTTTACAAATACTTAAACCTAGCATACTATACTTTGTCTTCAGTCTTATGCTCGCAGATTTGTTTTCTTGACATCATCTTGTGAATATGGCACATTGAGCTTTGACTTTAGGCTTAAGCTTGTTTTGATAGGCTTGACTTGTATGTGAACTTGAACTTCTTTGAGATCATCAACCAAGCATAATCTCTTATCATCTCATTGTGATCTTGTCGCTGTCTTGTGCACTTATGACATTTGGACCGACATGCTCATATTGTTGTTGTTTCTTGGTCTTGAAAGCTTGAATAAGACATCTTTCTTAAAAATCTTTAACTATAACACTTCGTCACTTCGAGAAAGACGTTCGGTATCAAAGTGACGGAGACTTCTTTGGAATTATTTGACTTTAACACTTTGTCACTTCAAGAAAGACTTACGGTATCAGAGTAGCGGAAGTCTTGAAACATGTACTTGAGCTTTCATGATATCTTTATAAATGTCAGTTGAGTATGAGCATGTGGTATTGGCTTCGACTCGTCATCGAGAAACTGCTACCACCGTCAGGAAATTTACATAAATGGGTTAGTGATAAACAACATATATGGACAAAAATGGCTTTGTCACGTAGTCGAAATACGTTGTAACACCACGGTTCCCTTTACTCATAAAATACTGCTTGTGATAAGGTAGAATTCCAAAGAATCTCCTTGATAGGGTTTCGCAGCTGCACTAGCCGTTCTTATTACTAGAGCGTCTCAAAGCAGACAACGCAGCAAGAGTAAACTGGTAAGTTACTATCTTCCCGATTAAGTCGTCAATTCGTGTCAGCTTTCCCAATGTCCATAACCCTTGTGAAAGGCTTTTCCATGGACCATAAGGATTGAAAATTAATTTAGGAAAATCAGTCGGTGTGTCAAGATGCAAACGGTTTTTATAACACACCAACAGTTTTATCTTTTTCAAAATTCATTCGTCAATTCATAAGCTGGATCGAATCGATATCCAGTATCATAAGTTCAATCCATATAGGATCTCACAAGTCACCTACCAAGAGCTTGTTTGATGTTGGCTAAAGCAGGATTTCCATCTTCATTGGGACTACTTAAGTATCACTCAGATGTTCTGGCAAAATCACAAGGATGATGCGTATGACTCTTGATATATATTTCTTGTTTTTCACATTGTGTGAATTAGCAAGCATAATTTTGACAAGTGTCATAGTGAGATTTATGGATGATTTCTTTTGGTTCTAAACTCAATAGTGCACATTTGGTTTTAGTAATTGAAGGCTGGAGCAGACTACCACCTTTTCAATACCAACTAACTCGTAGTGAGAAAGTCAATAGAAATGTGTTTAATCTCCATGAGAAATGAAACAAAAATCTTTTGAGAGATTCTGAGTGGCTAGAGAGGGTTTTGCATTGCATCACTAGGTCCATGATGTCAGTCTTCAATGTCAGCAATCATCTTTGTGATTCTGACAACAGATGTATTGACCCGGTTTCTGCCTAAGTATATGGAGGGCTTCTTTCTTTTCACCCTTTATATTATATTTTCTTTTTAATCTAAAATAAACCCCTTCAGTGCTTACCAGATTTTATAACTTATTACCTTGTTGAGGATTTGGTTCCAGTACCTAGCTCATCTTCAGTCGGCACTTTTCCCTTATTCTCACTTTTATTCCTTTTTTACATCATGCCTAAGGACTTCTACACTATCTAGTGGAATGTCCCTGGGTAGATCCCTCCTGTTCTGGTTGGATCGTGGGAACGTATACCTATACCTAACCACCTTATAACTCCGAATAATTAAATACATGGTTGGTCTTTTGGTATCATTCACAACCTTAAAACCATTTGTAATGCTCCCCCTCAACATGTGCATCGATATTCGAAAATGTTTAGCACATGAAGGGAGAAGCTTGCACTTGAGTCATTAAATTCACATCTTTAGTCATATATTTTAATCATATTTTCTCCTCTTATCAAAAATATCAAATCTCTTGATATTTTGGATATCAATTGATTCAAATATTAATGCTTTCTGTAACACCCCCAAATCTGGGTAGCAGCGGAATGTTGAATATCCGAGGGCGTTACTTCATAGATCAATAGCACAAGATATGAGAACGACCACTAAACGTGTCGTTTTAAAAGATACATTGGATTAACAAAATACTTGTTCATTACATAAGCTCATGGCTTCAAATTGTTCGACAATAAAGGTAAAGATTTCAGTTTATAACAAATGTCCCCAAAATGAAATACGACCCCAAATCTTTAGTATTAACTTTTCTCCAAAATGCACCCCGAATGTAATCGTGAGCACCTCGTGCCATTATTGACCTGATAAAACACTTAAAACTTCAACATAAAGTTGGTAAATACATAGTTTAATTATAAATCAATAGTAGGACCGACAAGATTTACTAAGTGTAATGATAAGGAACAGATGCAAACATCATAAAAGGTTAATTATGGTTTTTCCTAACTCAATACACTGAAGCTCGACATGTAATAAATGCAATAAATTGCCAATAAATGCCCGTAAAGGATGTTCTACTAGAACCGCAACATCCTCCAATCCGACATGGTATACCGTTTAGTTGTCTGCAACCCGCCACAATGAGCACAAATCACCCAAACGGGGATGTCAATCCCAAATAGATCTATTTATAACATTCGCGCTCACAATCTAGTAATTGACAGTTCATGATAAAGGGCTCAGTGGGTTATCGCTACTTAGGCAAACACGTAATCATTGTATAAAATGTACACTTGCGTCTAATTTGTAAAACAAAGCATGTTCTCACCCCAAAGATGTAAATCATTTAAATAATTGTAAAACATGGGGCTATGAACTCACCTGAGTAGGTAGTCCTCTTCCTACTGAGAATGATTAAATAAACAAGTATGGCAAATGAAGCACCCCGTCAAATACCTAAAGTAAATACGGCAGTCATATCTACAAGTTTATCTAAACGACATAATGCATAGACTACAATAAACTGCAAGTTTATGAGTATATAACCAATTATCACTTGTGTGGTGGAGCACATGTTTATTGTATTTGTATTTACTTGATGGCTCTTGGGAAGGTATACGACTGAGGATAGATATCGTTAATAAATATACATTTATTAACCTGATAGTTTATACACCATAACTGACTTAAAAATACAATAATACCTTTAATAATATTAAGGTCCCAGTCCGACACTTCAAGTATTATATAAAATTAATTAAGTTTTATAACATACTTTTGAAGTTCTAAAGTTTGAACAACTTTAGTCCTTTTATTTAAGTTTAGGTTACATTACACTTTTTAACCCCAAACTTCCAAAGTTGTCACTTTTAGTCCTTTACCTTTATAAAAGTTATACTTTTAATTATAAGTTTATTCCAAAACAGCACCCTATGTTTGAAATCTGTCAAAAAAAAACCCAGTCCAAAACAAAAAACAGAGCCCTTGGACTCATAAAAATCAATATTTTTATTATAATTTTATTTATAACATTTTACACCCAAATTAAACAGACAAAAAATTAACAAACACTACAACACAAGTAACACCAACAAACAACCAACCCTACACCAAACAACGCCAAACCGTACACATAAACACACAAAAGAAGTTTACACGAAAACAACACCAAAACAACCAACAAACCACAACTAACACACAATCGACATTACAACAGAACACAAAACTAATACACAAAACGGACACACCCTCTAGTTTGCACTTTGATACTTTTTTTTAGTCCTTAACTTACAAAAATTACATTTTAAGTCTATTTAAGTTCTAACAAAGTGTAATAAAGTTTTTTTAAGCTCCAATACGCCAATATAAGCTGTACAGCTTATAAAATAAGCTCGGATGAGCTATTTTAGTCTTATTGGACTTTATTGGTCCCATAAGGTCCAATAAGCAATTTAAATGTCCAATTTAGTTTTTAAAGGTACATGTGCCCTTATTAAGATTATTTAAGATTATTGAAACTGTTCGGCTTAATAATAAGCTCGGATGAGCTTATTTTGAGCTTATTGGGCTCGTTAGTCCAATAACCTTAACCCGTAAGGCTTTTAAATGTCCATTAGGGTTTCATACATGATCCAACTTATTTTTCTTATCTCAATAAGCACTTATGGGTCTGTTTTTATTGCTCGGCTTATTTATAAGCCAATAAGCTCGTTAATGGGCTTTTGGGCCCATTAAGAGCTCGATAAGGGTTCCGTGTGTTCAAGTTGATCCATTATAGGTCCAATAGCTTTTCTAGGTGTATAAATGACTCAATAAGCTGCATAAGCTGTGGTAGCTTATAAATAAGCTCGGATGAGCTTATATTGAGCTTATTGGACTCGTTAGCCTGAAAATTCTAGCCCGAAGAGTCCAAAAGGTATATACATGATATAGCTTATTTTTCCTAGTCTTATTAAGTCGTGTATATGTTTTTATATGTACGTGTACCATGCATGGGTTGAACCATGCATGTTCACACTCACGTTAATCTTGTTAAACACAAGTTATCGTGACCCATATTGCTAGTTAAGAAGAAAACGAACGAGATATATGTAACAACGAGTAAGGACTCCGACTTACGAATGGTCCTAGCTTCTTAATGTGTGGTCGTGTAGTAAACCCAATCGTAATAACCCCCAAATCCTAGCTTAAACCCAAAAACCTTCTTTGCTTTTAAAAACCCTCAAATGAATAATCCTAGTCCTCTTGAATATTAGTGATGTCCGAATTTATTGTGGTAGTGTTTTTGGTTGTGAGGAATTCGAAACTAAAGAAAGAAAATAAGGGTATTTGTTTGAGCAGAGGTGTTAGTTTTTAAGAGTTGGCAAGAAAATTTAAGTGTCTAATGGTAGTGGGTTTTATATAGGCTTAAAAAAATTAGCTAGCTCACTTAGACCATTAACCACCCCAACCCATGCCGCTTAATAGTGGGTTATTATGGTTTCTAGTTAACTCCAATGGTTTTTCCCTCATTACCTCTCCTAAGTACACACTAATTACTATATCTAATGGTAACATGATACTCAAGATTTGGAAACAAATCATAATGGGTTGTGTGTGAACTTTGCTTGCCGAAAAAAAGGGGGGGGGGGGGGGGGGGGGGGGGGGGGGGGTTAATAAAAATAAAAATAAATTAAAAGGGACAAGGATCAAGAGGGAAAAAAGCTCAAATGGTTATTACCTTTTGGTATATAAGGTAACTAGGAGACATTAAGGACATATCTTAATTAAACCCTTGATGTACATGTACTTAGGGGATTTCTAGTTATTAGCACATGAGGACTAATGGTTATTTATGGTTTCACTTTGCCCATATTCGCCACATAAGTTTTTAAGCATAAAATAAATAAATTTTTGTGTTTACGTTAAAAAGTGGGTTATTGTTTGATCTAGGTAAGTCTAGGTATTTCCGAGGTGTGTCTAAATGTATTTTATTGCGAAATGTAAGCCTTTTACGTGATCAATAAAAATAAAATACGCAAAGTCATTAATTATCTTCTTAATAATTGTATAACACTTGATTGATGTAAACCTTAATTTATTTGATGACCGTTTACGTTAAATGATTATTTCTAGTCTACGCGATTTAGCTTAAAAGTTAAATTAAAAGTTAAACGGTGTATCGGACTAAAATAACTAGTGACGAATATCGGAGTCTAAAATGAAACCTGAAGATTGAGAAATGTTATAGTCTCCACCCGGTTAAACGAGCTTTGTGTCCTCAAAGCTAAGACCATTGTAGTGGAGACGAAGCCCGTTTATGAAAAGCTGTGGGTATTTCTGTATTGAACGTATCTTCACGTTCCAGGTGAACTCAGAACCTCTCCTAGAGTTCCATCAAACTTTAACCAAATGGTATCCGCTTCGCTTCAGATCGTTTGAATCTCCTGTTCAATTCCATGATATCAACGGCTCTTACCAACAAATTAAAAGCTTATCGTCAACGTGAATTCCTTCTAACGGCATGACTAATGGTTCGTCAGCGTAACATTTCTTCAGATTAGACACATGGAAAGTATGGTGAACCCTGCTCAACTCTTGAGGAAGTTCCAGCCTGTAGGCAACCTTCCCAACTTTAGGCTAACACCTGAAAGGTCCTACATATCTCGGGTTCAATTTGCCCCCTTACCCAGAATCATACAACCCCTTTCCAAGGTGAGACCTTTGAGCAAAACCATCCCCAACTTCCAAACTCCATCTGCTTTCGCTTTAAAATCAGCGAAGCACTTTTTTGTCAACCCTGAGCAGCATGAATTCTCTGCTTGATAGGACGATCTACTCCGTGTTTCTATGGCTCCAATTCCGGACACAGCGGTTGAGCTTTTCCAACTTTGGCCCAACACACAGTGATTCCGACATTTCGGCCATAAAGTCCTGCATAAGGTGCGGCCCTTTATGCTAGGAGCATAACTGTTGTTATACGAAAACTCGGCTAAAGGCACATGCATACCCCAACCCTTTCCCAAGTCATCCGCAGACATAGCATGTCCTCGAGAGTTTGGATAGTCTCTCGCTTTGACCGTCGGTTTCTGGATGATACGTAGTGCTCATACTCAGATCTGTACCCAAAGCTTTCTGAAATGATTTCCAGAAATTTGATGTGAATCTCCCATCACGATCACAGATGATTGAAACAGGTATTCCGTGTCTTGCTACTATCCTGTTTAGGTACAACCTTGCCAACTTGTCCAATGGATCATTTTCCCTTATTGGCAAGAAGTGAGCAGATTTTGTAAGTCGATCCACAATCACCCAGATGGTGTCAAAACCGTGTGACGACTTAGGAAGCTTGGTGATAAGATCCATCGTGATATTATCCTACTTCCACTCGGGTAAACGGTTGCACAAACAATCCCCGATGCCGTTGGAGTCAGCCTTGACCTTTGCACATGTCAAGCACTTGCTAAATATTGGTGGAGATGTCAGCTTTATATTGGGGCCACCAAAATAGCTTCTTTGCTTCATGTCTTGGTACATTTGTCGGAAACCCGGAGATGGATAATAAATATTTTTGACTGTGGGATTCGTGCATAATCAGGGGGGATCATAATCGCCATAGCAAGGTAACCAACTCAACTCCTTCCGTTTAAAGTCCCATCGGCGCATAGTTCCAACTTTTCCTTGGGTATATCCTTTCTAATCATACCGCCTACATCTTCATTCTCAAGATTCTCTGGTTTTAGGGCTTCGATATGAGTTTCTAGTATTTGTTTGGGAAAATCCAAGCTAATAGTCATAACTAAGGCTCGAACCCGTAATGGCTTAATCCGTTCCTTAGGACTTAATGCATCGGCCACTACGTTTGCCTTTCCCGGGTGATAACGAATGTCATAATCGTAATCACTTAGCAATTTTAGCCAACGGCGTTGCCTCATGTTAAGCTCCTTTTGGTCAAGAATGTGTTGTAAACTTTTATGGTCGGTGAACAAGGTGCATTTGGTTCCATATAGATAATGTCTCCATATCTTTAGAGCAAACACCACCGATCCAAGTTCTAAATCATGAGTGGTGTAGATTTTTAGTTGTCGAGAAGCATAGGCAATCACCTTCTCTTTGTATTAACACAACGCCTAAACCCTTGTGTGAAGCATCACAATAGACCACAAAATCCTCGCTTTCTTCAGGTAAAGCCAAAATTAGCGCATTGCACAACTTTTACTTTATTAACTGAAAAGCGTTTTCTTCCTTTTCACCCTAGTTAAATTTGATTCCTTTCTGAGTAAGCTTCGTCATTGATTTAGCAATCTTTGAAAATCCTTCAATAAACCTTCGATAGTAACCAGCAAGACCTAAAAATTGGCGGATCTCCGTCGGTGTCTTAGGAGATGCCTAATCTTTGATAGATTCTATCTTGGCTGGATCCACATGTATGCCTCTGCTATCAATGACATGACCGAGAAATTGTACCTTCGGGATCTAAAATTCACATTTTGAAAACTTGGCATACAACTTCTCCTTCTTGAGCAATTCCAAAATTGCCTTAAGATGTTCTTCGTGCTCTTTCTTGTCCTTTGAATAAATAAGTATGTCATCAATGAAGACAATTACGAACTTATCCAAGTAGGGCTTGCACACTCGGTTCATGAGGTCCATGAATACCGCAGGTGCGTTTGTTAGCCCGAATGGCATAACCTGAAACTCGTAATGACCATACCGAGTTCGGAATGCCGTCTTTGGAATGTCTTGCTCTCGTACTCTAAGCTGGTGATAACCCGATCTCAAATCTATCTTCGAATAAATACTAGAACCCTGGAGTTGATCAAATAAATCATCGATCCTCGGGAGTGGATAACGATTCTTTACTGTCAGCTTATTTAACTCACGGTAGTCGATGCACATCCTGAATGACCCATCCTTCTTTTTGACAAACAAGACCGGGGCTCCCCAGGGTGAGGAACTAGGTCTTATGAAGCCTTTGTCGGAAAGCTCTTGCAGTTGTTCCGACAATTCCTTCATTTCGGACGGTGCCAATCGATACGGTGCTCGAGCTACGGGTGCGGCTCCTGGAATTAAGTCGATCTGGAATTCCACTGGTCGAGTTGGGGGAAGACCCGGCAAGTCCTCGGGAAACACCTTAGGAAAATCTTGGACGATTGGTACGTCCTTAAGTTTCTTTCTTTCTGACTTGTCCTCCTCTTTCTTGGCGGATATATGTGCCAAAAAGATCTGACATCCTTTTGCCATGTACTCTTGAGCCTTTGAACATGAGATAATGGTCAACTGAGATTCTCTCCCGTTATTACTTTCGTTACCATGAAAAATCAAAGTTTCATTCCCTTAGGGAATTTTAACAAGTTTCTCATCACATACGATCACGGTGTGATACTTTCTTAACCAGTCCATGCCGATAATAACGTAGAAACTACCCAGTTCTACGGGCATTAGATCTATGTTGAACGGATGGTTTAAGAAATTTAAAGTACAACCTCTTATAATAGTGTCTATCCCGACTAGTTTCCCATCTGCCAGTTCGACATCATAATTATTTTCTAATGGAGTGTGGGCGATGTCAATCAGGGAACTAAACACAGAAGATATAAAGCTCCTATCGACACCAGTGTCAAATAAGGTAGATGCATAGCGGTTGTTTAAGAAGAACGTACCCGTGACGACATTAGAGTATGGGTTTCCCGATGCATTCCCTCTCTTCTCTGCATTCCCAACTGCATACACCCAGCCTTGTGCATTCCCATTTCCTCCATCCTTATTCTTCAACTTTGGACAATCTCTCTTGAAATGTCCTGGAGATCCACATTCAAAACAATCATTCCCTTTGGGATTTGCCCCATTGCCCTTCTGAGTATTAGCAACATTTGTGTTACTAGAGCTCCTGCAGTCGCGGCCAAAGTACCCTACCTTGTTGCACTTGTGGCACTTTTGAGTACACAGGCCATTGTGATGAAAATGGCACTTGGTGCACTTGGGCAAAGATCCCCCATACGGCTTCTTTTCACCAGTCCTCATATTATAGATCTTGGCGACATTCTGCCTCTTAAAGGGTTGTTGTTGGTGACCATGATTGTTTCTGGATGAATCACCAGCCTTCCTTTTGTTGTCAGACTGTCTTTCCGCATAGGTGCGGAGTTTTTGATCAATCAAGTCGTTGGCCAACTCAATAGTCTCATCCAACGTCTTGGGTCTGGCAGACTTGACATTTCCATAAATGTTATCAGGAAGTCCACTGATGTACTTGTCAACCTTCTCGGTTTCATTAGCAACAAACTTGGTACATATCAGGGTTAGCTCTTGGAAACGTTCAGTGTATGTTGGAACATCGTTCCCTTTGACCTTTAGGTTCCACAACTCGATTTCTAGTTTCTTGATTTCACCCTGCGGACAATACTTGTCCGTCATCTTCTTCTTGAGTACTTCCCAAGTCATTGAATACGCATCAGGACCTAAGGTTCTTATCTGACCATTCCACCAAGTCAAAGCAGCACCTAACAGAGTGCAGGTGGCAAACTTAACCTGGTTTTCAATAGCACAACCACTGATATTGAAGACGGACTCCATCTTTTCAATCCACCTGGTTAAACCGACAACGCCTTCAGTTCCTTTGAAGTTCAAAGGTTGACATTTCATGAAGTCAGCGTAGAAACAAGGGCGCGCAGTTTGCACATTCCTTCGGTTATCCCCGTGTGAACTGTGGCTTCCATCTCCGTTGGTGGAGTTTCGCAGAAGTGCTTGATCAATCATAGCTTGAACGGATTCTGGAGTCATGTTGTTTGGGTTGGGATTGTTAGGAGGGGTATTCGGTCCTCGTCTTGTCACAGGTGCCATGATTTGTCTAAATCACAAGAGACAAAACGTGAGGTCAAAATTATGACAAGATATATAATAATTTACAGATGAGACAACAACACAAGAGAGGTATATAGTACAACATAACACATCTATTTCATTCATAACTTGGAAAATTTTACATGAAATAGTTTTTAGTACACAAAATACAATACAAAAGATCTAAGGCTATGCTAGCGGGGAAAACCCCTAATACTTAACATGCCTGTACAACGACCTAGCAAGACAAAATAACATAAATCACTAGATGTGACTGTCAGCATCCCCAGAAGCATCTTGGTGATCTAGAATCCTAGCATCTGGTCCTGGCTGTCTAGCTATCTGCTGCCCTGGCAGTGCTAACAACTTGGTCGGCATGTCACCCATCTCTCGTCTCATGTCTCTCATCACTCGGAGAATCTCTACCATCCATCCCTTACGTTTACAGTCAGTCTCTCAAAGCTTTGCCATCTCAGCCTGCTGCATCTGAGAGCGAGTCTCGTGTACCTGGTGCTGTGTCTGAATAAGAGTACCATGCAACTGTAGCTATGTCTGATGTGCCTGTATCTGGGTCTCGTATGCATACACATGATCACGGTGGGTCTGAAGCTCATGATGAACTGTCTGACTCAATCCTATCGAGTGAGCCCAAGCCTTTCGGGAAGCATAGGCCCCCTCTTCCACAATCCATACTGTCTCCTGGAGAGTCATCCTATCCCCCATAAGTAAGTCGACCCGCTATGAGTCCATGGCCACTCACTGTGATATACTAGTCCTACCATTCTGAGCATCCTCTAGTAAAGCATACAAGTCCTGTGTGTCATGCTCATGGAGCTCAGCAAGCTCTGTAACCCTAGTATTGACCTCTCCCACGGTCATAGGTGCTACCTCAGGAATTGCCTCTACCGAATCCACCCAAGTATCCCAAACACCATACCCAAACTCACTAATCCCTTGTTGTCTCGCTTCAGCATCCATGGTGCTGATAAACTCATAATCTGTCCCTCGTCCTTTGATAGGTCTAGCGGTAGAACTCTCCCCGGCCTCATACCTGGAGCCTAGAGTGGACAAACACAACCTATTGCGAGGTGGCTGCTCAGACTCGGGAATATCATCCCTACGGTCAACAGGTGGTGGTATGTATAGAGATGGTGGTAGTGGTGGTGATGGTAATGCGGCAATAACCGCATCAACAAGGGCCTAAGTGGAGGCTATCCTGAGTGTCTGGATTTGGGTTGGATACCCAGATAATGGTAGTAATGGTGATGGCACAGGCGGTGGTGATGAAAGTGCAGGTGGGGCCGTGCACCTAGCAAGGCACTCCTTTGCAGAGGGTGGTAATAGTGAGATAGGTGGTGATGGTGGTGGAGTAGGCATGGCTAGAGGTCTCTCAACCTCTGCCTCTGGTGGAAGGGATATGGAAGCCTAAAGCCGGACAATAATCCTAGCTCCAGTGGTAGTAATGTTAGTAGAGGATGGTGGTATAACAGGCTCTGTTCTCTCAGGTGGGGAAATAAGCTCAACAGTAGGTACTACAACAGCGGAGTCGGCCAGAGCTAAGTGCTCCTCCTCCTCCTCATCATCTTCATCCCCTTCATCCTCATCCTCATCATCGATCCTCATACTCCTCTGGATCCTCCTCAGGATCCGACTCAGCAACATACCCTGGTGACTCAGCAGTGGGTGCATCAACAGGAGGTAACGACTGCTCCTCAACCAAAAACACATGCTCATCCTCCAATGGTATATACTCAGGGTATATAGGCTCTGGCACGTAGTCAGGATCATGTGGCTGCATGAACATAGCCTCACGCTCATCCTCGTCCTGTGGTACTGGTGGTGTCTGTGGATCCTCTGGGCCTGGTATGTAATCCGGTGATGGTGGGGCTACAGGCTGCATAGGGAGTCCATCGTATCCGTATACGATGACTCGTGGAGAACCACCGTTAGATATCTCCTCATTGGCTCCCCAAAATACCCTCCCTAGCTCGGAGTTAGTGTAGACGGAAGTGTAGGTAACAGCGAATGATGCATAAGACATGACTACTGCAAAAAGCAAAAATAACTTATATAAGTATTAATTTTTTTTTGAACTCATTATCGTAAGTATTACGATAATAAAATTTATGAAACACATATATCAATCATGTACGCACTTAGTAACTACTAATGCTAAAACAGTGTATGTCATGTAAGCACATATATTAGATGCAAGCAAGTAATGTATGTATGTCCCGTGCAAACCCCGTTTATGAATAAAGTTTTGAAAATGGTTATAGTCCAGACAAAAACTTTTGACCTGGTTTTCTATAACATGGCTCTGATACCAATCTGTAACACCCCCAAATCTGGGTAGCAGTGGAATGTTGAATATCCGAGGGCGTTACTTCATAGATCAATAGCACAAGATATGAGAACGACCACTAAACGTGTCGTTTTTAAAAAGATATATTGGATTAATAAAATGCTTGTTAATTACATAAGCTCATGGCTTTAAATTGTTCGACAATATAAGTAAAGATTTCGATTTATAACAAATATTCCCAAAATGTAATACACCCAAATCTTTAGTACTGACTCTTTCCAAAGAGTGACCCCTAATGTATCTGAGCACCTCGTGCCTTATTGACCTGAGAAAACATGCTTAAAATATCAACATAAAGTTGGTGAATTCATAGGTTTGTGTAAATCAATAGTAGGACCGCAAGATTTCCAAGTGTATGATTAAGCAATAGATGCAAACATCATAGAAAGGGTGATTATGTTTTCCTAAGCTTATGACACTGAGGCTCGACATGTACAAATGCAATAAATTGCCAATAAATGCCCGTGAATGATGTTCTAACCCGCAACATGTAACACCCCCATTTTTACAGATAGCGGCGGAAGCTAATCTGGGGTATTACTTCAAAGGTACAACAGTCATAATCATTGAAAACGAATCAAAAGAGTCGTTTTTGAAAATAAGTTACCATTCATTATTTCATCAGAGTTTTTACAAAGAGAGGTTCCTCAAACACCTAAAATACAATATTTGATATGATAACAGTTTTTCCTTCTTTAAATCCCTGCCAACCCGTGCCATTAGTTACTTGGAATAAAACATGCTAAAAAAGTCCACACAAGAGGTTGAGTGAAATCCATAGTTTAAGTAATATAATATGAATCAAAAGCGATAATTCGGGTTTACGTTATATACAACATCAGTGATTGAAAACGTATTTATTATTCCATTAGCTCATGAATCCCGAAGCTAAGGTATGGTATACGTTTTTAGCCCATGCGGGTACCATTTTGCCAAATACCCGCGTGATTTCTAATGATGTGCAATTGGTTACTCGTAACTGGGTACACTAACGGGGAGTCCAGCCCAAATAGATCTATTCACACTATCCGCGCTTACTACGGAGAGTAATTAACGGTTCATTGATTTAGTACTTAAAGGCAAAGTAGTTTACTTAGCAAAAAGTGAATTGAAATAGCATACAGAAATAATTGCATTCATGTTTATAGCATGTATCCCCCTCGTGGGTTTATAAAAAGATTGAAATGCGAGGCTATGAACTCACCTGAACAGTTATAGGGAAATTGATAGCAATGTATATGAATGAAATAGTAACGTCGTTCGGGTCACAGGCAACCTGTGAATATATGTTAAGTCTTAGTTTGATTGAATATGTAATTTTTAAATATTGATGTTGATTTTGATATAAATACTATCATAACACCGTTCGGGCCATCATAATTCAGAAGTCATTCAGTAAACGTTTGAAGAGCTAGGGCACTTTAAATCGTAAACCCAACAACTCAGTCAGAACGTAATACCAAGATGAAACTCCTTAATATGAAGCTCCCTAGTATTGTGGTATAATATGAATCTGGGACATGATTTTTGAAAGCACATTGATGATAAATGATATAATAGTTATAACATAAGCAGTTTTAAGCATTTTATTCAATATCTGGAAATGTTAAGCACGTCAAGCGTTAATTAAAGTTATGCCTTGTAATGTTTTGAATGTGTTTTATACTTTTTCAAAATGTTACATATTAGGGTTTTAAAATGAAAACGCGCGGGTTTTAAACTCAAATTATTTCATGAATTATCAAAGCACTTATTTTAATGTTATTTAAGCTTATTGGGATAGATTATAACAATAGTTTACAAGCTTAGCTTATAGATTAAGCAAAAACATGAAATTAGGGTTTCGGGTGTACGGTTTTGGATCAAAAAGGTATAACACATAGGTTTTTGAGTTCAAAGCTTTATATTATGATTTTAGCATGATCATATGAACATTATAAAGGTATGAATACAGAATATAAGCTTAGAGAACCTGGTCTTGAGCTTATAGCTTAGAAATGGGTCGGAATCGGGACTTTTAGCTTCGTACGCCTAGAATAACGACTCCGGGGCTTCGTTTCTTGGTTTCTTTTGCTTCCTTTCTAAACTTGAGCCTTATTAAGATCTCTTAGAATTCATATTGAGCAAAGGATTGCTGCTATGATGGGTTATAGAGGAGGAAGTGGGGGATGAAGAAAAATGAAGTGTTTTGGTTCCTATTTATAGGCGAATTGAACTTGGAGGCCAAGGGAGGTTATGAAATCTGAAGAGGACATGTAGGAGGTCTAGAGGGTGATGAGGAGGGTCTAGTAGATGTGTTGTTTAAGCTAGAAAGTAGCTATGGTGAGGTGTTTACCCCTTTGCATGCCGCGGCTAAGAAATGGAAGAAACAAGAAGATCATGTGCAAATTTTATAATATAAGTGGAATATATTTGAAGAGGGGTGCTTGTAAGCTGCTTAGGAATGAAGGAGCTTAGTCATTGAGGTGCTTGGTTGCAAAAAGATTAGTTAAAATGGGTCAAAATGAAAGAAAGGTGTATACGGGTACATTTAGGGCTCAATTAGGGTTTTCAAGCTTGGATTTCATGTAAATTTGATTAGGAATGATAGGTTACTGATCCTAAGACTTATATTAAGGATTAATAACAAGAATTGATAGGTGGTTGGTTAAAATGGGTAGAAAATAAGTAAACGTGTCAAAAGTTCCAATTAGGGCATAATTAGGGTTTTCTAGGTTTATTTCTTGTATAATTGAAGTAAAATGATGAAATGATGATGGAATATGATTGAGAATGTTGTAAATTAAGTTATTACAACTTATTTGAGTGTTGGTTTGGGTTTACAATGGATAAAAATCAAGAAACGAGTCATGGTTTAGAAACTAGCTCGGTTTTAGGGTTTAGGGTTTTGAATTAGGGTTTTGAGTGTAAAAAGTTGTATGAAAGCTTATGAATAGAATAATTAGGGTTTACACATTGTATATTGAGTGTAGTAGCTTGTTAATGGTATGTTTTTATATACTATAAAATATATAATATAATATAATACCAAAAGAGCAATTAAGAACTTTCCTAAAGTCTCCCTTAAGAAAAGCTTGCTCTAAAAGATATATATATATATATATATATATATATATATATATATATATATATATATAATACGTATATTTAACCGGGAAGAATGATCACCCGGGTCGTTTCCCCAACGACTTGTGAAATTGAAACCACGTTTTAGCTTGGATTATGATTTGAATGAGAGAAAAGGTATTTTTGAGTATCTATAGCAACAATTAATTAAAAGCAACAATTTAAAGCAATTAAACACTTAAACAATTAACGGGAAACAAATAAAACGCAACAATAAAAAGCAAAATATACTAATTTACCCCTTAAAAAATGCACATAAATGTCTAAACCTATAATTGGACAAAGAAAATTTAGAAAAAGAAAATAATTTTTTTGATTATTTTTGAATTTATTATGATTTAAAAACTAATTTAATCTAATTAAATCCTAAAAAATAGCAAATTAAGTCCTAAAAATTGAGAAAAATGATTTTTAAACTTAGAAAAGTCTAAAATAACATAAAAACTCAGAAAACTATTTTTAAAATTAAAATCCTATTTTTAAAATTAAAAATAAAAGCTCAAAAATGAAATTTAAAATCTAAAAAGGTTAAAAATGATTTTTCTTAATGTAAAACTAAAGCTAACTTTTATAAAACTAAAAACTATTTTTTTGTAATTTTCTGAAACTTTTTTCTATTTTTTATGAATTTTCGAAATTAAAAACTTAAGAAAAATGATTAAAAATAGACTTCGATATGTAGATGTTTTCACGTTCCATAATTTCCATTGGGTCCTTCTACAAAGTTTGAGTTTGTCGTCGCGATTTAAAGTTCTTTTATTGGAATGATGAAAGATTCATCGGATAAGCATTTCTTGAGATTAGAAATGTGGATACTACTAAGCTTTTTAGGAAGCTCTAGTTTGTACGCCACTGGGTTAATTCGTTTAAGAATTTTGAATGGTCCAATGTATCGGGGGATTAAGCTTTCTTCATTTCTTGAGATTAGAAATGTAGATACTACTAAGCTTTTTAGGAAGCTCTAGTTTGTACGCCACTGAGTTAATTCATTTAAGAATTTTGAATATGGTCCAATGTATCGGGCGGTTAAGGCTTTCTTCATTTCCGGTATAGAAAGATATCTTTGCGAGAGGTTGATGCTTTCAAACATAAACCGATTGACCAACTTGGAAGGTTTGACAGGCTTTCGCCTCACTTTGGGCGTAACTTCTTGTCGTTTCAAGCTTGCAAGTGTTGGACGAATTTGCCTCAGATTTTTAATAGTTTCTTAAATTATTTTGGTCCCGAGATTTAGGTGATTGCTGGGAGTGATGTTAAGAATTGATGTATGAATTGTAAGAGAGTTACAAATCATGTTGGATATAAATCTTTGGAAATGAAACAGTATTGATGGACTAGATACTTAACACGTAATATGAAAAGGTAGGTAATAATGATAATAAAGAAAAGGAATTTATTTGTACAAACGGATTTGAAAGAAACTGGTTTGTACGAATGTCATACTTAAGCCCACTCATTTATAATTTGTCATTTACAAACAGAGGCGTCCCAATCCTTGTAATTGAGAATTTATAAATTCATAGTTTGGAGGTTTATAATTTCCTTATTCAAATGAAGAAGCGTCCTAATTCATTTCAATAAGATGATTATAAATCATCCTATTTAAGCATAAAACATGATATTAAAACAGTATTAGGTAGAAGATAAAACTATGAGAAGGATAATGAGACATTAAATCACACGATACCGATCCAGAAATCACATTTGGAGAATTCGGCATACAATTCCTCCCTTCTGAGTAATTTCAAAATTATTTCCAGATGTCTGTGTGTTCTTCTTTGTTATAAGAGTAGTTAAGATTATCATGATGAACACTATTATGAATATTGTCTAAGTATGATTTACACACCTGATTCTTGAGATCCTTGTCTATTGTGTAGCGTGTTAATTTAACCAAATTACTGGAATTTTATGTGCCAATATCTCGTTCTATGAAAAGCAGTAGTCTTGGATATCTTCATTCCTTACTCTGATTTTTGATAGATCTGATCTTAAGTCGATTTTTGAGGGTAAACGCTTTGATCCTTGAAGTTGATAAATAAGTCATTGATTTTGGATGATAGGTAAGTTTATTCAACTCCCGGTGATTGATATATATTTTGAAGGATAAGAAGAAAAACAGATATCCTGGATATATACCTTTTGGTTTTTATACAGGATATAAGATTTAGTCAGGTTCTGTTTTGGTCACTTCGAGTGATCAAAGTTTTACTGTTGATAGGAATGTGGATGACTTTCTTGTCGCAGAAAATGTTGGCATGATACTTGTATAATTAATCCATACCAATGATGATGCTGAAATAAGATTAATTTTGAAAGGTAGGTTTTACAAAGTCAGAAGGCGACCCTAGATAACGGTACTATGAAATAGTGAGGTATAAAACAGAATTGTATTATATCGTGAACAACTTGCCTTTATACTTTACATAGTCAAGATTTGACAAGTGTTTTTTTATTTATACCACACACCCCGTGGTTAGGTTCTAACATAGCTATAACTAGGATCTAATCTAGTAATTCGAGGGTCCTTTGGTTCTGCATTTCCTAGTTTGATGACCTATCTTGTTGCAAATCTGACACTTGATAGTGCAAACTCCTGTGTGATGCAGGGTGCATCTTGTACATAAGGGAATGTATCCAAATGTGCCTCTTAGGGCAGGGTAAGTACTAATAGTTTCTTGTCTTCTATTCTGTTGGTGGTGGTTGTGATTGTTGTGGTTATTTTGATAGTTGTTGTTGTTGCGATTGTTGGAGTAGTTGTTGTTGTTGCGGTCATCGGGGTAGTTGTTATTGTCGGTGGTGTTTCTTTTATCATCAAACTTTCGTTTATGGTTATTGGTTTCTTGTACAGAATTGTGTTACATTACATGCTTTATTAACTTCTGGTTCATGGTAATGGCTTCTTCCATTTTCCTAATCTCGGTTTGAGGACAATACTTTTCTATCAAGAGTCTTTTAAATTCAGACAAAGTGATCTTATAGTCTTCTTCTATTCCAATAGACTGGGTAAAGGAATTCCACCAGAACAAAGCTTCCTTAGTGAGGGTACTAACAGCAAATCTCACTTTTGTTCTTCTCGGCACATTTGCAACGAGAAAATAGCGATTCTGTCCGTTTATAAACCAGCGAATGAGACCATCGCTCCATCCGTACCATTGAAGTAGACAAGTTGGTAACTTGTAAACCTTCTTTGTAAGGATCATTTTCATTGCTACAGGAGTTTTTTTAGTTTAAGAGTTGGGATTGCTTTGTACTTGCATCTATTGCAGTTGTGCCTTCCAGATAAACTATGGCACGTATGAGTAATAGTTTTCGATGGTAAATGGTCAGGACTGCTGCTTCAGATGTTGACATCTTTTGGGAAGGCATTTTATCAAACATAAGATAACACGTAATAGAATCGCATATAATGATAGTCATATCACTATTTATTGTATAAAAATTAAAAATTTCATACTTTAGTGATAGTGAATATCATTGTGTGAGTTCTAACAAGAAATAACATATTCCTTGATATTACATTGTAGGATATAACAGGAAGTTTTGGAATTTAAGATTTTCAGATATGAACGTTCAAACAAGCATTTGACTTATTAGATTCCTCGGGATTAGTTCACTTTCCAGTGGTCGTAGTATGATTTATAATGAGTTATCTAACTCTGCATAGATAAACTCATTGAAGGGATAATCGGGTGGTGGCCTAGTTAATTGATGATGAAGACGGAGATAACAAGAAATGACATATATGAAAAATTTTGGCCCGTTACCCAACTTGCATGAACAGCCATTAGAATCATGTTACCTGACAAACCATTGCGAGAAGCTTGTTAGCTTCACCACACGCATAAGCCATCTGATCCATCACACCGCATGAAGCTCTAACAACTGAGTTTTCCACTTGTAGAAAGATTATGTAACATTTGAGATATAGCTTTCAAATCATTCTTTGATGATAATGTCTTATTCCTTTAACATTTTAAGTAATATAAACACACAGTAGTTGTTTCCATGTAAGTCGATCAATACTAAAATAGAGACAGAGAGTGTACTTGTGAAGTTATTTCTTTTATGTAACGGCTCCTTTGGGTTTGTTAACAGCGTCTTTAAGGTCAAATGTAAAAGCACCAAAATCATACTTTTTAAGTGAACCAATCATATTCCATGGCATTATAGGGCTTATATAAGTTGACATGCCGACGTTAACTAAGATATCTAGATGCATGGTTGTGATCTTCTCGTTTGATTTGAATCCCACTGTATAATTTATCTTCATGGGATGCCTTCCTCCCGCCATCATCATATTTCTCGTTTGGTTGGCATAAACATTGGTTTTATCTAATCTATTTGTACATATAACCTCAATTATGCATGTTAAAAAAATTGCTTGGTGTTTACTATTGGCAACAAAGGCTCAATCTTTTTCCATTTCAAGAAAAAGTCAATCTTCATTCATAATATTATTTTCTTCTCTCGATACCTAAACTCCTTTTCTTCCTATTACATACGAGTAACACACACATTGGTTCCTGTTTTCTTAAAAGTCAAATTGTTAAAATTCATTCGCTACAACCACTTATATGAGGCTTAGAAGAGTAGCGAAGCGAAGAACCACGTCTTCCATGGCTGCAGCTTCTGTAAGTCACCGTGCCAAGGCGCACCTCGTCTTTAAGCTTCCCCATCCCTAAACTCATCATTGCCTCATGTAGCCCAACATCAAATCAATAATAGCTGTTTCCATTTGTAAAGTAACCCATGTAGAACCGACTATCCTCTCATCTTTTCACCTCCATTATACCAACCTTCTCACCTCAGTACGTTGCTTCGCTAAACTGAAAATGGTTATACTTTTAGCTAGATTGCATTGCAATAATCATGCTTTTCAGAACAAATTTGGTATAAGCACCTTCACGTGTTTATTTAATTTACAAACTTATGAGGCTCAAATCTGCTAGCGTGGGAACCACACGAAACACCGTCCGTGGCTGCAATCATAGTCTAGCAGTAGCTACCTCGCCAAAATACAGGTGTTTGGTAACTGTGGCTCACAAAAACACAACAGTAGAAAATCATCATCATCGCTTATTGTTTATATCATAGTGTCCATAGAAAAGGCTCACAATAATGCGATGACTAACTTTTAATTATATAGTACAATATAATATACTACGTGTTAGCTTATCTTGTGGCCTATGAGCCCATTACCATCATCACGCACTTGCAACCATCGTCGCATGCCATGGATAACGGCAATGAAAGTGTTAATACAAATATTCGCTCAAAAGAGATATTTATATTTAAAAATCTTCATGTTTTGATAATAACAAATATAATGTCATACTACGTAAAATTTACGTAAACAAGTTATTTAGTCAAAAGTTTACTTGACGCCGACAAATCACTTAAGGTATGAATATGACATTATTAAAGATAGTTAATGATCAAAGAAAAATATTATCATTTGCATAAATCTTTTCTAATCAAATGATTTAAGCTAACACATGATTAATTATAAGCTAGTTATATTAATCATGTAAGACAAAATAAGATTAACCATAAGTGGAAACAATCTTTCTAAATCTTTCTAAATCTTCCCAAATCTAGAAAATCTTTCCTTATTAGTGATAAGAAATATTTTCTTCCAGAAGAATTCATTAAACTAGTTTTAATAAGTACAAAACAATATTTTGTATATATTTGGGGTTAATCACAAAATGACAAATATTGTCCCAGCTCCACCCACGGATCCACCAAAAGCACTGGACGGATCCAGGAGACAGGGGATCCGTGAGTTGTACATTTGGTTCCCCTGGGACATATTTGAATTTCAAAAGGTTGCTTATAAATACCAACCTCATTCTTTCATTTTATACAACTCTTGACAAATATTTTTCTCATACATATTTTATCTTTTATATATTCTTTGATCATTATACTTGTTACATAATCCATTACAAGTGATCAACTCATTCCACTCTTTAGTGAAGAACACTCAAGAAGATGTCAAGCTTCAAGTGTTAATAGTTTAGTTGTGTCATCATGTTTGTGATAATCATTCATCTTGTATATCTTATGTTGTGTGTATCATATGTGTATGGTAGGTTAGTATTTAGGCCACAAAATACATAGTGTGTTAGATTGGTTCTATCTCGAAGTAGAACTCGGTATTTAGCTTAGTACCGGAAAAAGTGTAAGCGACGTGTACGGTTTTCTCTGCCTAAAGGGAGCTTGTTGACATAGTGAAGATAACTCTCAAGTTGGGTACTTGGGGAGTGGAGTAGGGTGAAGAGGAGCTTCGTAGCCGAACCACTATAAATCATTGTGTCATCGGTTTGATCTTTCTTATCTTTACTTGTTCATATTTCGTAGATTGTTTATTTACTTATTGCATCGCTATCATATACACTTGTGTATATCTCTTGAGTTCACATAAGTCGACAATCTAAGTTTTAATTTTAAAACGGTAAAAACTATTCAACCCCCCTTTTAGTTTCCATAATTGGTATTAGAGGCAGGTTACCCAAGATCTTTAACGTATATTATACATTAAAGCTTGAATCGATCTAGGGATTCAGATAAATATCTAGAAGGACAATCTATGCAAAGACAACCTCTTTTTGAAAGTGATCATTTTATTTATTGGAAAAATAGATTTGAAACTTATGTAAAAGCAAAAGATTTAGATCTTTGGCATATTATCTTGAATGGTGATTTTCCACCGCTTGCTAAAAATGAAGTTACCCAAATTTTAGAGGTTGTTCGTTTTGAAAAACAATCCGATGATCTTAAAAATAAACTTGCTAAAAATAATGAAGCTAAAATGGTTCTTTACAATGCATTACCTAAAAAGGAATACGAAATAATTTTTATGTGTAAAACGGCTAAAGATATTTGGCAATCGTTGTTAATCACACATCAAGGTAATAGCCAAGTAAAGGATAATAAAATTGATCTTCTTGTTCAACAATATGAACAATTTACTATCCTTGAAGAAGAATCTATTGATAGCGGTTTTGCTAGATTTAACACTATTATTACTAGTCTTAAAGCTCTTGATGAAGGTTTCTCTAGCAAGAACTATGTTAGGAAGTTTCTTAGGGCTCTACATCCTAAATGGAGAGCAAAGGTCATGGCAATTGAAGTATTGAAAGATTTGTCATCACTAGCTCTAGACGAGCTTAGTGATGCAAAAGAATTCTGAAATTTATAGAGGCAAAAAGGAAAGAGTTAAGTCTATTGCCTTGAAAGCTAAGAAAGAGTCTAGTGATGATGAAACTTCAACATCTGAAAGCGATGGCGAAGAATATTCTATGGCCATAAGGAACTTTAAAAAGTTCTTTAGAAGAAAGGGTAAATTTGTTTGGCAACCAAGAAAAGAAAAGAAGTCATTCCGACAAAGAGATGAGAAGAAAGGAAAGAGTGACCAGAAATGTTTTAGATGCGATGATCCAAATCATCTCATTGGCGATTGTCCAAAACTGTAACACCCCCATTTTTACCGATAGCAGCGAAAGCTAATCTGGGGTATTACCTCAAGGTACAACAATCATAATTATTGAAAACGAATAAAAAAGAGTCGTTTTTGAAAATAAGTTATCATTCATTATTTCTTCAGAGTTTTTACAAACGAGAGGTTCCCAAAATGAAATAGGATTTTTAATATTGTAAATTAAGTATTTACAACTTATTTGATTAATGGTTTAGGTTTAAAACGGATAAAAACCAAGAAACGGGTTATGGTTTAGAAACTAGCTCGGTTTTAGGGTTTAGGGTTTTGAATTAGGGTTTTGAGTGTAAAAAGATGTATGAAAGTTTATGAATAGAATAATTAGGGTTTACACATTGTATATTGAGTGTAGTAGCTTGTACACAAGTGGTGGTGAAGAGATTAGAATGAAAACGGAGGTAAAACGGCTATTTTGGAGATCATACTTAATGACTTGTATATTGAGCTTTTAAGGACTTGTACTTTGATTTGAAGAGATTTTATATTTCAAATGAGATGTTATATTACTTGTACATATGCTTTAGTAGCTTGTGCATTCACTTTAGATGTTAACCCTTCATGGAATTAGGGTTTAAAGGCATACGATAACGGTTTAAAGCCCGTTTTGATATAACGTTGCGAATGGTACATTATAGGAATAATGTACTTTGTAAAAATGATATTATGATATTGACTTGATATATTATGATGATTGCTTGACATATATGAAGATAGGATTGCCATATGTAGGTTGCCTGAGCCCGTTAACTTTAGTTATGCAAGAAATGTTGTACATCGAGATATTGGCAAAGTAAGTAATGTAATAAAGCGAAAAATTTCCCTGAAAAAGGTGAGTTCATATATAATTGATAGATTGTACATCATCTAACTTAATAGATGGATATTTACATTTATGAAAATTACGGGTTGTTATAGTCCCCCATCCTTACAGAAATCTCGTCCCGAGATTTAATTGAATTTCGAAGAGATGATTGAAAACAGATGAGGATATTTAGCACGAATTTTATCTTCGCGTTCCCATGTAAACTCTGGTCGCACTTTTAGAGTTTCATCGCACTTTGATTATAGGAATACGACTTCGCTTAAGTTGCTTGATTTCACGATCCATAATTTCCACTGGTCCTTCTACAAAGTTGAGTTTGTCGTCGAGTTAAAGTTCTTTTATTGGAATGATGAAAGATTCATCGGATAAGCATTTCTTGAGATTAGAAATGTGGATACTACTAAGCTTTTTAGGAAGCTCTAGTTTGTACGCCACTGGGTCAATTCGTTCAAGAATTTTGAATGGTCCAATGTATCGGGGATTAAGCTTTCCTCGTTTTCCGAATCGAAAGATATCTTTGCGAGGTGATGCTTTCAACATAACACGATTGCCAACTTGAAGTTCTAAAGGCTTTCGCCTCACATTGGCGTAACTTCTTTGTCGATGCAGCTTGCAAGTGTTGACGAATTTGCACGATCTTTTCAGTAGTTTCTTGAATTATTTCTGGTCCCGAGATTTAGCTGAATGCCGGAGTGATGTCAAGAAATGATTATGAATTGTAAGAGAGTTGCAAATCATGTTGGATATAAATTTTGGAAATGAACAGATGATGACTAGATACTTAACCGTATGAAGGTAATAATGATAATAAGGAATTTATTTGTACAAACGGATTTGAAAGAAACTTGTTTGTACGAATGCCATACTTAAGCCCACTCATTTATAATTTGTCATTTACAAACAGAGGCGTCCCAATCCTTGTAATTGAGAATTTATAAATTCATAGTTCGGAGGTTTATAATTTCCTTATTCAAATGAAGAAGCGTCCTAATTCATTTCAATAAGATGATTATAAATCATCCTATTTAAGCATAAAACATGATATCAAAACGGTATTAGGTAGAAGATAAAACTATGAGAAGGATAATGAGACATTAAATCACACGATACCGATCCAGAAATCACATTTGGAGAATTCGGCATACAATTCCTCCCTTCTGAGTAATTTCAAAATTATTCTCAGATGTTCTGCGTGTTCTTCTTTGTTATAAGAGTAGATAAGAATATCATTGATGAACACTATTATGAATTTGTCTAAGTATGGTTTACACACCTGATTCATGAGATCCATGAATATGGTAGGCGTGTTAATTAAACCAAATTACTTGAATTTTATAGTGTCCGTATCTCGTTCTGAAAGCAGTCTTAGGAATATCTTCATTCCTTACTCTCAATTTATGATAGTCTGATCTTAAGTCGATTTTTGAGTAAACGCTTGAACCTTGAAGTTGATCGAATAAGTCATTGATTCTGGGTGATAGGTAAGTTTATTCAACTCCCGGTGATTGATATATATTCTGAAGGATAAGAAGAAAAACGGATATCCTGGATATATACCTTTCGGTTTTTATACAGGATATAAGATTTAGTCGGGTTTTGTTTTGGTCACTTCGAGTGATCAAAGTTTTACCGTTGATAGGAATGTGGATGACTTTCTTGTCGCAGAAAATGTTGGCATGATACTTGGATAATTAATCCATACCAATGATGATGCTGAAATAAGATTAATTTTGAAAGGTAGGTTTTACAAAGTCAGAAGGCGACCCTAGATAACGGTACTATGAAATAGTGAGGTATAAAACAGAATTGTATTATATCGTGAACAACTTGCCTTTATACTTTACATAGTCAAGATTTGACAAGTGTTTTTATTTATACCACACACCCTGTGGTTAGGTTCTAACATAGCTATAACTAGGATCTAATCTAGTAATTCGAGGGTCCTTTGGTTCTGCAGTTCCTAGTTTGATGACCTATCTTGTTGCAAATCTGACACTTGACAGTGCAAACTCCTGTGTGATGCAGGGTGCATCTTGTACATAAGGGAAGGTATCCATGGTATCCTTTGGCAGGATAAGTACTAATAGTTTCTTGTCTTCTATTCTGCTGGTGGTGGTTGTGATTGTTGTGGTTATTTTGATAGTTGTTGTTGTTGCGATTGTTGGAGTGGTTATTGTTGTTGCGGTCATTGGGGTAGTTGTTGTTGTTGTTGTCGGTGGTGTTTCTTTTATCATCAAACTTTCGTTTATGGTTATTGGTTTCTTGTACAGAATTGTGTTTCATTACATGCTTTATTAACTTCTGGGTCATGGTAATGGCTTCTTCCATTTTCCTAATCTCGGTTTGAGGACAATACTTTTCTATCAAGAGTCTTTTAAATTCAGACCAGGTGATCTTATAGGCTTCTTCTATTCCAATAGACTGGGTAAATGAATTCCACCAGAACAAAGCTTCCTTAGTGAGGGTACTAACAGCAAATCTCACTTTGTTCTTCTCGGCACATTTGCTACGAGAAAATATCGATTCAGTCCGTTTAAACCAGCGAATGAGACCAACAGCTCCGTCCGTACCATTGAAGTAGAAAAGTTGGTAACTTGTAAACTTCTTGTAAGCGCATTTCCTTGCTACAGGAGTTTTTCTTGGTTTAGAGTTGGGATTGTTTGTACTTGCCATTATTGCAGCTTGTGCTTCCAGAACTGTGGCAACGCTATGAGCAACTAGTTTCTCGATGGTAGCATGAGTCAGGACTGGTGCTTCAGATGTTGACATCCTTTTGGGAGGCATTCTATCAACATAAGATAACATGTAATAAGAATCCATATAATGATAGTCATATCACAAGTCATTGTATAAAAATTAAAATTTTCATACTTAGTGATATTGAATATCATTGTGTGAGTTCTAACAAGAAATACATATTCCTTGATATTACATTGTAGGATATAACAGGAAATTTTGGAATTTAAGATTTTCAGATATGAACGTTTAAACACGCATTTGACTTATTAGATTCCTCAGGATTAGTTCACTTTCCAGTGGTCGTAGTATGATTTATAATGAGTTATCTAACTCTGCATAGATAAACTCATTGAAGGGATAATCGGCTGCTGGCCTAGTTAATTGATGATGAAGACGGAGATAACAAGAAATGACATATATGATATTGAAACGGTAAGGTAAAATGGTATTTCAACTTTATTTATAGATAACTTATCTTACATAACCTAAGATCTGACAGGTGTTGCTACTTATACTACGTGTCCTTTGATAAAAAGCGATAAAGATAAGGTTTTGATCTAGTAGCCTTGAAGTTTATGAAGTGTGTTCCATAAGATTCTTCATATATAGTTGATGGCGATCTTGGATATCCTCAAGGGTTGTTTCTAAATTAGAAATCCTAAAGCGAACAAAAGAAATCTTGTCTCTCTGTCCCATATGCTTCTTTTGTAGCGGGCTTCCTTAAGTTTAGTTTTCACTTCATTAAAATACCTTGGCATGATTATCTAATCATTAACAAATCTTTCTTC
>BQNB010050130.1:0-41669 GCA_026074375.1 Tanacetum coccineum | reverse complement strand
AAAAATTAAAAATTACGTAATTGACATCTATAAAGGTTTATAATAGTGCATGTTGATTAAGACATGCTTTTCTTATTCGTACAATTTTCTAAGTATGGTCACTCTAAAGCTTTTAGGATTTCATGTGAAATGAACAAGATCGTTTATCATATGTTTAGATATGGTTAGGCATGTTGACACTTAAAAAGGTAGATACCCTTTGCAAATAGATTAAAGATACCGCAAGCGACAAACTATAGCAAAGACAGTAAGCAAAGCGAAGGTTCTACGAAGAGTTGAATAAAGCCGCTATAACTGATAATATATTTAAATATGCTATTATATACACCATATTATTTTGAATAGTAACAATCTTAACGCATGTTGGTTGTAATCTTGACAATTGCGTACAAAACCGATAGTTGGTTTTTATTTGAGATTAGTAGCTTGAACATATGGAGCTGAGTTCATGTGTGATAAAAGATGAAAAAGATTTTGAAGGTGGTTCTACAGCTACTTGTGTAAGTGTAATGGAGAGCAAAGTGCGTGACGAATATTCTAATTTTTCTCAATACATGAGAATAAATGGTTTGCTCATGCTTTCAAGCAAACAACGCTTGACAATTTAATTACAGAGATTTTGCTTTGGCTTTTAGATCCAAGGATGGATGACGACAGTCAACTTATCAAAGTACTAACTGTTTTAATGCTTAGGATATTAGTGAGCTTATCCCCTAAACTCATCTACATATAATTTTTATTGGTTTCAGTTCATTGTATTGACTTTTTCTTCAAACACAGGGTAACGCTGAGCGTACATCGTCATTTGTAGTACTCGTCAGTCTTCTAAAACCACTTCACCCTTCTAGTACCATATACGAGGTTGACCTTGATAGCATTCTCCAAAGCATTCATGTATAACTGCAAGAACTCGGGATTGAGGAAATCAGGAGGAGGTTTGTATAATACTTTTTGATATCTAAATTTTCTATATGTAGGTTTGAATTCTTACCTTTTTCTAATATGTTTCTGCAACTACTATGAGCAAACTTATAGAGTGGGGGTTCGTGGCACTGCAATTAAAGGTCAGCTTTCTATGGTTCCAATAGATATGGAACCCCAACCTATAATACTTGCCTACATCGATGTTAATCTTCAGGTATTATATTCTTTAGTAGATTACATGATTAACTCATGCAATATGTGTTGAACACTTGTATTAATTGTATTTTTTATAAAAATGTTAGACGTTGGCTGCTGCAAGAATGTTGACAACAACCGGGCCTACTGGCCAATAATCCAATGCCTGCTACACATTCTGCAGATGCCTAATTGAAGGTCAGTTGTTTCTTTTTCTTTGTTTGACTTGGTTGGGTTGCTCAGATTTTTTCAATTTATAATTAGTTAGCGTGTCAATTATGATTGAAAAGACGGTTAATATAATAGCCTGGTTTGTTGCATAGGATGATTGGGGATTTTTATTGGCGTCTTTTGACCTAAGATAAACTGTTTATGTTACCTGATTGACCTGAATGGGTTGAAGTTGACGCCTAGTCTCTAGCACACACTTTCTTGCATCTAAATTACGTTTGTATTGTGTTCACAGCGAGTATGGGACACCGTTTTCTTCACCATATCCAACCGCAACAACCGCATGGTTCACATCCTGTTCAAAATTATACAGACCCAAACACGTTTAGCTTTTTTCATCTTAATCGAAATCAATAATTTATATAACCAAATGAGTTAAAAAGTCCACCATTGGATCACTGCCACAGTTATCGCTGGTGTAAACTCCTCCGGTGTATTGTTTAAAGTTTCCACTCACTTGAAACGCCACACTCACTGGTCGAACAACACCTACTGCATGCTTTAGTTCATCCTCGGCACCCTATAAACAAAATAGTTAGATGAATTTTGTTTCTTACCATGGTGATGTTGACAGTTTCAAGGACACGGATAGCAGCGTTCTCTGACGAGTATTTGCAAACTCCATCGACTCCGGTGTAAGGATATGCTTCCTCTGAGTCAAGTCCACCATTGTATTTGTTGTTGGGGGCAAAGGTATACGTTATCTATAGAGTGAATATATTTGAGAAATATAGCTTATTATATAAGGAAGTCGTAAATAGTTAAAAGTTGAAGGTACGATTTGTAATTTTTTCCCTATTTATATTTTACTTCAATATTTTTTATAAAATCGTCCGTATGTCAGAAGCATTTCAATATTGAGCTCGTTTTGTTCGCAATAAAAAGATCTTTCCGATGGTATTTTTTATGTGAATGAATCGATAGATATGTATTATATATTTGATAAATAAAGTTTATTATATAAAAAAGTCGTAAATAGTTAAAAGTTGAGGGTCCGTTTTATAACTTTTCTTTTTATATTTGATTTTGTGCCATTTTCTTGTTGGGATAAGGTTTTCGGTATAATTCAAAACGCCTTCGTATTGTATAAAAAATATGTATATTTATAATACTACTATCGATATGGTTTCGCACTAGGCCCAAAAGGAACGCAAGCCCAAGAAGTAGGGGTATTGGTTGGTTCGGTGATCGGGTTAGTGCATCTCTAATGCATAGTGCAATACATGGTTCAATACGCTCCCACATCATCGATATATAAGAGCATCCACAACCTTTATACGTGGCAGTGTTCAATGAAACGCGTGGAATCCATTTTAAAACTTCCACCTCTAAAACACCTAATGTGTGTGGTATGGTGGGCCCATTCTCACATATGTCGGGCCAGAATCCATACTTTCATTACGGTCATCGTCCTCGTTGTGAGCACATGGCAAATCTCGGTAGCGAGCCTAGATAAAAAGCCAGTCATCGGAAATTTAAGGTTTTAGTAAAAATTATGATTTTCTTATAATTTTTGTGTTTGTACTCATAGAAATTTATAACACTTTTTATACAAGAATTAGGGTTTGTATTCATAGAAACGAAATCAAGAAAAACAATTAAAAGATTTTCTTTGTCTGTAAACCAAAAAAAAGTTTTTCTTATATTTGGACAAGATAGCAGTGTTACATTGATTCAAACTATTTTTGGCGGGTTTTGACTTTTTCAGTTGAGTGTTTATCAATTTTTAAAAACAATTGATTATCGGGTCAACGGTTCAACGGGTTAATCTGGTCTTTCACACCAATAATAAAATAAAAAATATTTGCAATGATTAAAAAAATTATAAAAGACATGTGAAATTTACGAGCACTTTAAAATAATTATAAAAAGCTACATAATGTTGATATCTTATGTAATAAGATGGCGGAACGAAAACTATAAACATTTAAATAAAAGGTACTAACATGTACTATATTAGTCAAACACATACATGATCATAACTATCAGTAACATAACTCAGCCACAAGTTTAATTTAGAAACTACTAATGATAAAACCATAAGTTGCAATATATTAGATCTGGGAAACCGAAACAAAAGTTTCACATTCGAGTTTAACAATAATAAAGCTAATGTGCCAAAATAAATACGCCACTATGCAATACATGTAATAAGAAGTCACAAAGACGATGTGATAAAAGAACTTAGCCAACCATGAGACAAGATGATAAATAGAACCCGCCTATTCATTGCCTTCTTGAAGATGAGGAGATATAAGGCTCGGCATAACGGTAGTAGGGAATAATCATTCCCGTATATATCGAATATCATTAAATGTGTTGAACTTATTTTGATTTTTTTATTTTTTGAACTTGAATATAATAGTAAAGCACATTGAATTAGTGTAACTGTTTTCCTATCTTAGATAACTATTTCATTTAATATAACTTCTATACGACACTATATGATAAAGAATTATATATTGCTCATTTTATTTCATCTTTTAATTTACTTACTTTTCCTAAAACTAACATAGTCTAATTATGTTTTGCAGGATGTGATTAGATCTTTGAATATATGAGAACAAAGGATGTTGTCAAGTTTTCATCTATACTACATTATAAAAGAAATTATACCCATTCTTAAAATGTTGAAACTAGGAATCTTTTTGGCGTCTTTTTGAAATCTTTGATCATTTATAAACTTCACACACACCGAACCATCACATATCAAAACAAAAAAAAACACACATATCCTCTTATCTCTCTTTATCTCAATACCTATCCTCTTTATCTCTCTTAGCCTATTAAACTCACCCTAACCGCCGCCACCACCCAATGACTCAGCAAAACCAGAACTCCTCCACCACCATCCCTTCTCGTCCTCCGTCTCGTCACAAAACCTTCAGTCACCAAACCAACGTCGTCATCAAACTCACCGGAAAAATCAAACTCGCTGGAAAAATCAAACTTACTGGAAAAAGAGAAGCACCATTGAAACCACCACTCCGCCGTGAGCCCAACCACCACAGAAAAGAGACCGCCAAAACTCACGGCCATCAAAAGAGGTTTTTACGATATGAGGTATTTTTTGAGATTTATAATATATCTATGCCTATTATTTATATTTTAAAGGATTTGTTTATTGATTCCATAAACACGATGTCCACTGTTTCCGAAATGAGAATTTAATATTCTTAAAGTTATAATATTGTATAAATAGTTATTTTGTAAATATTGTTATAAAGTTTATCTTGTTGATTTTTGTAGAACCGCTGCTTTCACCGCCGTCTATATTGCCGGAATCTTCGCCGACGTTGACAAGTTTAATTTATTATAATTTTGAATTTGATAATTATGATACTTTTAATTGTGTAAATGGCAATCATTAAATTTTTCTGACTAAATTAAATTGTATATTTAAATTATTAAACAGGACATAAATGGACAAATTATATATAAATGGCAATCATTGAATATTATTGAAATATTCAACAAATTGTTGAAAACAGAAAAATCATTATAGAAAGTTTACTAATTGTATAAATGGCAATAATAATCATTCATGTATAATAGTAAAGCACATTGAATTAGTGTAAGTGTTTCCTATCTTAGCTAACTATTCATTTATATATCTTCTGTATGACACTATATGATTATGAATTATGATATTTGATCATTTTGTTTCATCTTTTAATTTATTTACTTTTCCTAAAACTAATATAGACACTAATTAATGGTTTACATGATTGATTAGAATCTTTGATATGAAGAAAAAATGATGTTTGCCATTTCACCTATACTACCTTATAAACAGAAATTCAAATCATTCATAAAATGTTGAAACTAGCAATCTTTTTGGCATCGCCATAGCCCAGTTGGTATTGTTTCGCTTCTTAGTCTTGTGGCGTAAGAGACCCGGGTTCGAGTCCCTCTTGTGGCATAATTTTTGATATCAAATCCAAATCCAAATTCTAATCTAAATCAAACTAACTTCATACACTAAAAACACACACACTAGCACCGTTCCACCATTATTATCTCATTTTCCCCCTAATTTTGGTCGGAGGTTATTGATCCACTTTGGTCCTACATGGGTGAAAGATGACGATGATTCTATGGTCCAATCTCTAATCGAAGATACCAAAGATGTAAGGTTTCACAAAATTGGCACAGCGGGTTGGAGAGCTTTCATCTTGGGACTTATGCCGATTAAGGTAGCTTCTCTTCCATTGAACTCTTTTGTCATATTATAACGTACATAGGCGCCGACGGCAGAAGGAACAAAAAAGGGTGATACGTAGCTTTGTTTTCCGGTTCGATCGAAAGGAGAAGATAATAACAAATTCACCAATGAAAGCTTTTCAATCCTATTTCGGATTCTTGGCTATTCCTGGTTGTTAAATAACAATGACAATTGGCACAGGTCACCGATCTAATAATTATTCAGAAAGCAAAAGGAACGATCATCTCGATAATAATCGTCGTCAAGAGCAACGTAACAAAGGTATTCCCAACAAATCCCATCCTAATTTTCGTGAGGAACATAAGTCGTTTTCATTAATCTTTGTTTCTAATATCCCATGGAATGCGTCGGTCCAAGATCTTTGGGATATTTGTAACAAATGAGTGTGTGATCGATGTTTACATAAGCTGCAAAGAGATCCAAATCGGGACATCGATTTTGGTTTTTGTATGTTTTATAACTATGATATCAATCAGTAAGAATTCAATCTAAGAACGGCATGGATGGGTGGTTTTCATTTATTTGCCGATGTGGCGAAGTATGGTCGAACTTATAATAGACCTGTGGAACGTTCTGGGGACGGCAAACCCAGTGTAGGTTCGAACTCTCAATCTGTTAGTATCAACGAAAATGTTTTTCAGTCTTTTAACTCGTATGCTAAAGCGGTCCTGGGCAACAAATCAGTGGACATGTCGGGCCAAATACGGTAAAGTAAAGCTGGTGCAGATCTTGGGGGTTTCCGGATTGTAACAAGGTATAAAAGGAACGGGTAATGAAGCGGTGATTTCTATCTTCGGTAGACGATTTATTGATTTGGATGGTACGGATCGTATAATCTTGCTAAGTTAAGATTTAAGTGTCAATTCAGAGCTTCTAAAACAATGTTACTTCTGAGGGATTCGATGATGTTGGTCTTAGATATGTTGGGGTACGTTGGGTTTGATTGGAATTCGACTCTATGGATCAAGTGGAAAGCGTCAAGACTTCAAAGGCGTTAAAAGAGATATTTTTAGAGTTCAAAGATGTTTCTCACGATTTTATTCCAGATGAAAGATGTGTTTGGATAGACCTGGTGGGTCTGCCATTGGCATCATGGGCTCCAGAGGTTTATAAGAAGTTGGGTGGCCGTGGGGAAGCAGCGTGTTTACGGATAGGTAAAGTATGGACCAATATCTCATGGGAAGGGGTTTCGTCATTACAGAGTCTTTACATCGTTTGATAGAGTCCTTTAATATTTCCTATCGTAATCGACTATCGATTTCGCTACGATTTGCATATTGGGCTCCCAATATTGAATCGATGGAGTCAATTTCCGAGTCTAACCTCTGGAAAGGAAGGATGCAGAGGGTCCAAGTTTTGGATAAAGTTAGAAAAAATGAGAGAGCATTTGGCTGTCGAAGTTTGATTCAGATCCCAAAGAATGTTACACCAATGATTTCGGTGTCCGCCTTCTAGTCCGGATTTGGCGAGAGGAAATGTTCGTAGGGTTGAAAAGTGATTCTTGTGGACTCCTTTGAAGAAGCGAGATCGTGATGATTCGGTCTGTATAATGATGGTGTATTAAGGAGCATGGAAAAGAATTTGTAAAATGATGCTGGTAGAGATACTTGGAGTATCATTCTCAGGGTGATTAGTGTACAGTTACACTGATGATAATGAGGATGTTACGCAAGTTATTGCTCCTGAAAAAGACTCCATCATTTGCGCCTCCATCTACACCCCCGGGTAATGATTTAAATATTGTTAGCGAGGTCTGGTTCTTCGTGAATGATATATTGGTCCTCTAACTAAGTGAACGAGATAGATTCTGATAACGAGAGATATAAGACCCCAATGGAAATTATACACGGGTTGATTCTCGTCTCGCGCAACCTACGATCGTGAAAGATTATTTTCTAGCGATTTTTCAGATTTGGAGTTATTAGGCAAACGTTCAAGAAGCTATCTTCTCATAATGCCTTATCGAGACAAACAAAGATGCCGGTTAGAACGCTTTTTGGTATGATCCTCCATTGTTTGTTTTATGTGTTCGGTTCGTTTCATGGGAGTTAATATAGTTGGCGTTAATAATGTGGGATCTTTCTTATTCTAATAGCCTTTGGTTGTTTTGGCGAGTCGTTTCGTTAGTTTTTTTTTTGTTCTTTATTTTCCGTTCTTTGTTTGTTTGTATCGTTTTGCGTGTATACGTCTGCTAGTTTCTTTCCATAGCCTTTTTAATAAAAATCCATTTCCGTTCAATAAAAAAGAAACTTTGCTCCTAATTAAACCTCAACACACACCGAACCATCACATATCAAAACAAAAAAAACAAACATATCCACTATCTCTCTCCTATCTCACACCTCTCTCCTCTTTATATCTCTTAGCCTATTAAACACACCATAACCGCCACCACTACCCTATGACTCAGCAAAACCAGAACCCTCCTCCACCACCATCCCTCCTCGCCACCGCCGTCGTCACCAAACCGTCTTCGTCACCAAACCGCCGTCATCATCAAACTCGCTGGAAAAATCAAACTCGCCAAAAAAATCAAACTTGCCGGAAAAAGAGAAGCACCATTGAAACCACCACTCCGCCGTGAGCCCAACCACCACAAAAGAGACCGCACAACTCACGGCCAATCAAAAAAAGGTTTTTAAATAGAGGACTTTTGAGTAAATGCATAAATATCCTTGCTTAATCTCCAAAAACCTACATTCGTGTATCGCTTTATCAGGTTGGTGAATTTCTTTAAATACCTCTTAGGATAAATCAAAAGAAATTAATCGTTGTTCATATCCGGAATACATAACCCATTGTTACTCCCCATTGCATAAAGGACCAATCTGCACAACACCAAAACCTGTATAGTTCACGTGTCCAACATGTTTCCAAACATTTGATTTTAAAGACAACACTTGGAAAGCTGTTTTTTCCAAACCTTCCGACGCCCCGAATACGACTTTATAATCATCTGTTAATGCATCATACCCAAAACCCCAACACGATTGTAATGGGTGGTAGACTGGCAGTTTTTTCAAAATTCTCTCTACTCTAGTCTAGGGATTGGCTACTATAATTTCATCACCATCAAAACTACTGATACATGCAAGGTCATTCGAAGAACCAACCATATAGTATTCTGGACCATATTTGGACAAGTAGTTTGGAATAATACCCATGCCGGTGGCGGAACTAGAAAATTAAATTATGGGGGGCAATTTTTTTTTGACAATAACAACAAAATGCGTCAAAAATAACTAGGATCGAAATGATAAATCGAGTATTGTTACTTAGAGATGAATGATTTATAAGGTTTTAGAGTGTTGAATGTTGGGTTTTGATGTGTGAGTGAGGGGCAATGTGAGTTTTTTTTTTTGGGGGGGGGGGGGACTTTAAAAAATGGTCGATATTGAAGAAAAAATACACTAAAATTTCATCTCGTTAGTCTAGCCATGGAGGGCACCGCCCCCCATATCTTGGGCATGCATCACCCATGCGATATGGAATAAGATTAACTTGTCTTCTATGATGAGCTTTCACAAAACGAGGGTGGGATATCAACGATTTCCATGACTTACACACGCTCTTGCATCTAATGAGATCCTCCGCATCTAATCTTACGAGCACACACCCTAACCGCCGCCACCACCCTATGACTCAGCAAAACCAGAACTCTCCTCCACCACCATCCCTTCTCGCCACCGTCATCGTCACAAAACCGTCGTCGTCACCAAACCACCGTCGTCATCAAACTTACCGGAAAAATCAAACTCGCTGGAAAAATCAAACTTGCTGGAAAAAGAGAAGCACCATTGAAACCACCACTCCGCCGTGAGCCCAACCACCACAGAAAAGAGACCGCCAAAACTCACGGCCATCAAAAGAGGTTTTTACGATATGAGGTATTTTTTGAGATTTATAATATATCTATGACTATTATTTATATTTTAAAGGTTTTGTTTATTGATCTATAATACAATATTCAACAAATTGTTGAAAACAGAAAAATCATTATAGAAAGTTTACTAATAGTATAAATGGCAATCATAATCATTCCTGTATAATAGTAAAGCACATTGAATTAGTGTAACTGTTTCCTATCTTAGCTAACTATTCATTTATATATCTTCTATATGACACTATATGATTATGAATTATGATATTTGATCATTTTGTTTCATCTTTTAATTTATTTACTTTTCCTAAAACTAATATAGTCTAATTATGTTTTACATGATGTGATTAGATCTTTGAATATGAGAACAAATGATGTTGCCAAGTTTTCACCTATACTACATTATAAAAGAAATTCTAAGCATTCATAAAATGTTGAAACTAGCAATCTTTTTGGCATCGCCATAGCCCAGTTGGTATTGTTTCGCTTCTTAGTCTTGTGGCGTAAGAGACCCGGGTTCGAGTCCCTCTTGTGGCATAATTTTTGATATCAAATCCAAATCCAAATTCTAATCTAAATCAAACTAACTTCATACACTAAAAACACACACACTAGCACCGTTCCACCATTATTATCTCATTTTCCCCCTAATTTTGGTCGGAGGTTATTGATCCACTTTGGTCCTACATGGGTGAAAGATGACGATGATTCTATGGTCCAATCTCTAATCGAAGATACCAAAGATGTAAGGTTTCACAAAATTGGCACTGGGTTGGAGAAGCTTTCATCTTGGACTTATGCGATGAAGGTAGCTTCTCTTCCTTGATCTGTTGGTCATATTATACGTTCATAGGCGCCGACGGCAGAAGGAACAAAAAAGGGTGATACGTAGCTTTGTTTCCGGTTCGATCGAAAGGAGAAGATAATAACAAATTCACCAATGATAGGCGTTTTCAATCCTATTTTCGGATCTTGGCTATTCTGTTGTTAAATAACGATGGCAATTGGCACAGGTCACCGATCTAATAATTATTCAGAAAGCAAAAGGAACGATCATCTCGATAATAATCGTCGTCAAGAGCAACGTAACAAAGGTATTCCCAACAAATCCCATCCTAATTTTCGTGAGGAACATAAGTCGTTTTCATCAATCTTTGTTTCTAATATCCCATGGAATGCGTCGGTCCAAGATCTTTGGGATATTTGTAACAAATGGGGTGTGGTGATCTGGGCCAGTTACTTGGTTTTTCGTCGCGCTTTTTCTTTGTACCTTTTTTCGAGTCTCAATAATTTTCAATAAATGCTCTAAATCCATACTTTTACTCAAACAAGCGGGATACCGGCCCACGCGTTGCGGCGAGCGTGTTTTTCCGAATGTGTTTATTCTGTGTTTTAACCTCAGCTGAAAAACGAATGGGTATTGGCTTGAGAACGGGCTTTGTTGTATGAGCCATTTAGTTCTTTAGTTGTATAGGAGATACAATTAGCACTTATGGTATTTGAAGATTGATATGACATAGCAAATAAAGGTGTGGTTTCTGAGGGAGGTTGCATCTGAAGATTGTTTTACGGAGGACCTACGTGGTCAGTGTTCTCAAGTTAGGGCTAATATAGAGAAACGGGTTCAGATGATGTTAGAGTTGGATAGGCTTGGAGGGCGTGGGGCTACGTTAAAATGATGAATTTTGGATTGTTTGAGACTCATGCAAAAGAGTGATGCAGAGAAGCATGTTTCATTAAGGAGGGTGTTGTTGGAGGCTCGAGTTGGGACTCATGAAAGGCAGCTTGTTTGGCCTTATGGATTTGAATGGTGGTTTATCAGTATGTCTTAGGTTTTAGAGTGTAGGTTGGATGATTAGTTGTAGTAATAGTGTTTTGCTGTTGTGTCTTAGGTTTTAAGGGGGTTTGTATAGGTCGTTTGTCGTAGTATTTATTTTATGTATGCTATTGTGTCTTAGGTTTAGGGGTAATGTGAACTCATGTTTTATGTCTTTGTTGTTAGGTGCAGTGTCTCAGTTATGAAACTCGTTTTGCTTATGCTTTATGCTGTGTGGTTTGTTGTTCAGTGCAATATGCCAAATATAAAATTACTTGTACTTTGGTTTAGCAAAATTAGTGCTTGAAGCAGTATAGTGGCAATCAGTCGCGCTCCCCTATTAGTTAAGATATTTGTTCTTACAGGGTAGCTTACATACATTAGGATATTGTTATATGAAAACTATTACATGTCATTCGTCTCGTCTTGTTGCCTTGGTTTTTTTGTCCGTAAGCTTGTCTTCTTTGAATAGCTCCCTTTTTACTGATTTCTTCTTATGTTCATCGGCATTTGCGTCGACTTCTGGAATTGGGTGTGCAGACAACAACTGTCATATTACTTTAGTTAATTGCATTAATCGTCCTTGTGGTTTGTCGGTTTAACGAAAATGGTCCCTAGCCTTTTTTTCCCGAATCCTCTCCTTATGGTTTTGACCCGTATCGGTTTGGTTCACTAACTACTAATTCCGTTAGTTTGACCGTTAATTGCCAGTTTAGATGTTGGGAATGACATAAATACCCTCATAAAGACGTAAAAACAAAATAAAACAGGTAAAAACGGATGAAAATGAACAAAAAAGGACAAAAAGTAAAAAAACTTGGAATAACGTAAAAAACGTATGAAAACTACAAAAATGGACAAAAACGTATGAAAACGATCAAAAACGCATAAAAACGTAAAATTTTCAAAGTTAAAAACGGATGAAAACGAAAAACGTTCAAAAGTTAAAAATTAAAAATGGACAAAAAAGTACGAAAACGTACCAAACACACAAAAACGTAGAAAAACGTGAAAAAACGGTTTAAAACGTAGAGAAACATGAAAACCCGGTTTAAATATAAAAGGAACGTATAAAGAAGTTAAAAATTACTAGGGTATTTATGTCATTTCCATCATCTAACTAGTGATTAATGGCGAACTAACCGAATTAGTGGTCAAGGGACCAAACCCGATACTAGGTAAAACTATAAGGAGAGGATCAAGGGAAAAAAAAGATTATGGACCATTTTCAATTAACCCGACAAACCACAGGGACAATTTATGCAATTAACTAAGTAATATGACCGATGTCTGCATCTATCATCTCAAACATTTGTTTTAGGCCAGCTATCTCTTCTTCTGAAATACTCCGCTGTAACCTGCATCAAAGCGTGTAATTAGAGAAAAAGGAAAAAAAACAGGAGGTTCATACTATCTAGACATTATAGACTATGCTTTTGACCCCTTTGTTGAAACCCCTCTTAAAATACAAAAAAAAATGAAAACAAATGTAATATTTATTCCAAATAGGAAATAACAAAGTATAGCTGCCATATCATACCGAAGATACAGCTCTGCTTGCGTTTTGTAGTAGAGAAGATATGTCAACCTGATAGAAAAAATTACAGTTTAAGTTATCATTGTGATTAAATACACTTACTGAAATAAAAAGAAGCAAAAAGATGAGCAACGCTACCTTTGGGATACTGCGTGTTTGTTTGTCCCCAATTTTCTTAAATATTGGAGCCAGTTCTCCCCCATACCTCGCTCCGGCGGAATTGGGTATGTTGTTGCTAATTAGAGCCAGTTCTCGCTGTGAACACAATACAAACGTAATTTAGATGCAGTTTATCTTAGGTCAAAAGACGCCAATAAAAATCCCCAATCATCCTATGCAACAAACCAGGCCTTTTATTTTAACTGTCTTTTTCAATCATATTTGACACGCTAAATAATTTTAAATTGAAAAATTTGAGCAACCCCAACCAATCAAACAAGAAAAAGAAAGAACTGTCCTTCAATTAGGCGTATCTGCCCAATGTGCCAGCAGGCATTGGATTATTTCGGCCATTGAAATCACCCCAATGTGGTTTGGCGGGAGGCCCTGTTGGTGTAACCATTCTTGCAGCAGCCAAACGTCTAATATTCTTATAAGAAAAATAACAATGAAACAAGTGTTCAAACACATATTGCTGAGTTATTATTTAATCTACTAAAGAATTAATACCTGAAGTTGACGTCGATGTAGACAAGTATTATAGGTTGGGTTTCCATATCTATTGGAACCATAGAAAGATGACCTTTAATTGCAGTGCCACGAAGCTTTGACCATATGCAAGTCATTTGCTATTGCCCCCACTCTATAAATTTGCTCATAGTAGTTGCAGAAACAAACTATTAGAGAAAAATTAGAGAATTCAAACCTACATATAGCAAATTAAGATATCAAAAAGTATTATACAAACCTCCTCCTGATTTCCTCAATCCCGAGTTCTTGCAAATATAAATGAATGCATTGGAGAATGCGATCAAGGTCAACCTCGTATATGGTACTTTGAAGATCCTTTGTAAGTTTGATCAAGCATTTTACAACCAAATTTGAAAACTTCATATTTCTTGTGGCAAAAGATTCATTTGATGGTGGAGACGGCCATCTAGAAGGGTCAAGTGGTTTTAGAAGACTGATGAGTACTACAAATGACTATGTATGCTCAGCGTTACCCTGTGTTTGAAGTAAAAAGTTTAATACATTGAACTGACAACAATAATAAATTATATGTTGATGAGTTTAGGGCTAAGCTCACTAATTCTAAGCATTAAATCATTAGTACTTTGATAAGTTGACTGCCGTTCATCCATTCTTGGTACCCTTTCTATCTAAAAGCCAAAGCAAAAATCTCCTGTAATTAATTTGTCAAGCGTTCTTTGCTTACAGCAGGAGCAAACCTCTATTTCATGTATGAGAAAAATTAGAGTATTCGTCACGCACTTTGCTATCCATTACACTTATAGCAAATTCTACAAGTAGCTGTAGAACCACCTTCAAAATTTTTCATCTTTTATCCCACATGAACTCAGCTCCATATGTTCAAGCTACTAATCTCAAATAATAACCGACTATCGGTTTTGTAAGCAATTTTCAAGATTACAACCAGCATGCGTTAAGATTGTTACTATTCAAAATAATATGGTGTATATAATAGCATATTTAAATATATTATCAGTCATTGTTATAGCTGCTTTATTCATCTCTTCCTAGAACCTTCGCTTTGCTTACTGTCTTTGCTATAGTTTGTCGCTTGCGGTATCTTTAATCTAATTGCAAATGGTATCTACCTTTTTAAGTGTCAACATGCATAACCATATCTAAACATATGATAAACGATCTTGTTGTTCATTTCACATGAAATCCTAAAAGCTTTAGAGTGACCATATACTTAGAAATTATACGAATAAGAAAAGCATGTCTTAATCAACATGCACTATTATAAACCTTTATAGATAGTTTTCGTCAATTACGTAATTTTTAATTTTTGGATCATGATAAATGTAAAATCTTAATTTTTATAGAGGTAGGCAGACTAAAATAACTCTTAACATGTAACAGCAAATGAAAATAAAGCAAGTAAATGAAACTTCTACTCACATGTTGAGAATCAACCGGTTGCAATCCTGCAGCGTAGACCACATAACTTTCTTCAATCTCCAAATAATGGTGCCAAATACACGAAACTAATATCCTGAATCCCGAGCCTGATAATACCCAATTAGTTTACTGACAAGTGGAAACCAATGCTGCTAGATGACAATTTGAAAGCTGGTTGAGCTATTTAAGCGTAACATATACTTGTCCGAACCCTTATTATTTATATTCACACGCTGTTAAGGTTAGTAGATCGCATTAGTGGAATTTGGACTGAGCATTCCACATGTGGCCAAGATCTCCATGCCAATCCATAACCGATAGTTGACAAAAATCGACACAAAGGAAAATTCCTTATCTCTTAATGTAGCCTTCAAGCTGCTCCCCATAAGCCACATCACTGACGAGGCAATAACCGCTCCTTCAGCACACAAACCCTCTCCTCGTTTATTATCATTTAACTTGTCCTCATAACTTCACACCACTGTTAACGTGGTCCCAAAGTAAGTAGCTGAAAGACCAGTGATGCTTTGATTTTTCTGTAAACTAATGAACCGAGTTTCATACTGTAGTGAATAAGAGACAGTTTTCTGTTTCAAAGAGTTTGCATATCAAATGCTAGTTGTTGATTTTCTCGATTTTCCATGTTTCATTGCATTGATACCTCCATTTTGGGGGGGAGATTAGCATCTTTTTTTATCTTTTGTAACCTGATCAGAAAATACACGGTTATCTTTTCTTTGCGTGCAAGCAGTGTTCCACGTTTATTCCTTATAACCAACATTATTGGTCCCATCCGGTGGGGATCGAGGACTGGTCTAATGAGCCACTTGTTAGCAGAATCCAGAACTCTATATCGATGGGTATGATTATCTGCATCAAACGAAGCAGGTAAAGTCATATCCTGAATGGCAACAGGAACTGTTGTAGCAGCGTTACTGTCTTCTTCTACATTATTATCAGTAAGTTCAGTTGGGAAAATCTTTGCTGCTTCTGCCATTTTCTTCATCATCTTCCTTCGTTTCTTTTCTTCCTTCAACTGTTTCTTCATGAAAAGCTTCTCTCTGTATTCCAATTCATCATAATACGACTTCTTCTATTCCTTACTAAGCTTCGACACATGGGCATTAGTCAACCATTTAAAAGGTGGCAATTCATCATATTCTGATGTTTCTTCATCCGATGACTCATCTATGTCATCATCTAACGCGTCATCATTTAACGCGTCATCATTATCATCACCAAAAGAGTTGACAGAATGTAAGGTGAAGGTGGTGTTCGACTTCTGGCTGCAAACGGCTTTCCAGGTGGCGAGTCTTGCAGCTTTAGAAGCATATTAGCCTCACCAAGATCTTTGAAGCAAAAACGAAAGTAGTAACAAGTGGGCTTCCACACTTGACCTTTTGGTAACAACTCTATGCCATTATGATTTGTCTCTTACACGTCTGCGAGTGGTTTCCACTAATGTACCAGGGTCATGGAGGCGCATTTCACCCGCAGCTGTCGAATGGCTTGCTGAACCACATGGGACCGCTGGGTAACAAACATGTCATAACTAGTGGCTGTACCATTTGGACCTTCAGGCGGTGCAGAAGCAGCATGGGTCATCAAGGACGTCATATAGCATTTTAAACATATATGATTGTCCAAATATATCAGTTATAAGTCGCAGGAAATTGGCATATGTCCCTACTCAGCAGTGTTCTTACGAATCAAGATACAAAAACATATCTGGAGGAAGGTGTTTTTGGATAAATCTTTTTAACGACTGAAGAATTTTTTGATTCTTTCTTTGATCAGCCCACGAAGGCAGAAGACCCGGAGTGTCAATAACACGAACCTTAATACCCTGCACAGTTCCAACAACATCCTGAACCTTCTTGGTTCCCAGTTGAAAAGCATCAGTTCGAAACTTAACTTCATCAAATATTGAATTAATGGTTGCACTTTTCCCAACACCCGTTTCCCAAGAAACCATGATGGTGCACCGAAAACTCGAGTGGTTCTTGACCAGCTGCTTCCAACTGCTCAGCAATGGCACTGGCACGCTCAAAGCACAAAAGCAAGCAACACGACTCCAGTTCTGCCTCCTCAGTTGTTCAACCAATCCCCTAAACCTATACAAAAATTTGTACCACAACCGCCTATATGAGTCTGCCCGAGCCTTCGCAGAAGCGCAAAAACTTAACCGTCTCATCTAAGCTTTTCCACGAGCTTTCTCGTCATTATCCTCGGCCTCACGATTGTTTGGTTCCATCAAGACTTGGCTTCCCTGAGGTGGAGAAACATTCACGGTTTGCTTGTGATTGCGCCACACCCCGGCCTGTCGGAGCACACTGGCCCGACTTCAGGAGGGAGTTGTGTGGGGGGGAGCGCGACCGGTGTTACGGCCAAGACAGCAGGTCTGTTAGAACGGGAGCTAGGAATGGTCTCAGGGTGGGGGGAGTGTTAGGTCTGGAATTAGGAGTGGGGGTTTCTTTAGGTTTTGGATCATCTTTGGGGTTAGGCATCGCGGTGGGGGTGGGAGCGACAAATTTTGCTCTAGATAAAGAAACACCTATAACAGGTATCGATTCTGGTTCTTTGTTCAATGGCTTATCTTCATCTTTTTGTTCACGTATTTCAGAGGAATCAGCTACGGATTCAGAAACTTTTCATTTCAAAAGAATGGTTGTTTCATCCTCTGGGGATCTATGAATAGCAGAAGTAGATGGCTTAAAAAGTTTCGGCACCAGTTTTCATTTTGTTCACTTTACTTTTCATTTTGGAATTAAGCAGATCATTTGTAGTACTCTCGACCTCGTCGTTTTGCTTCACACTGTCATCATCGTTATCATCAGTAACCAACGCATCTTTTCCATTCACATCTTCATGGAGTTGATCTCCGTTGACTTCACAACTTATCTCGCCGTCAGGCTGTGTTCTGTGATCCACGGAATCTCCATTTACACGAATATGAATCACTGTTCATCAAATCTGCATCGCTTGAACCTCCATTTTCGGAAATTTCTATAATTGACATGAAGCTGCTTTGTTTGTTGGACCTCAGGAACATCTTCCAATATCCTTGAAACCTCATTATTTTCATGTGTTTACCCAAACTACCTATAACCCCATTTATTTTCCATCAATCTGGCTCGTTTCTGTTTTGCCTGATCGGCCACACCCACCACTTCCGCACCATCGTGTTTACCATCCACTAACGAGCGCCAAGCTCACTAGCATTGTCCCTTGCATCAATACAAGAGGTACTTTCTACATTAGTCAGCAATTCCATGTCACCATCATTAACAACCTCGTTAGCTTCCAATTCAGTCAGATAACTAGAAGTAGCATCAAACGCATTATTTTCCTCTATAGCATCCGACACATTCAATACTTTTGCCTCATTATCTTTTAGCATGAGAAATCTAGTGAAGCCACTAAATAAACTTGAAAGCGTAAAAAGACAGCATCACGGCGAATCACCTGCATAAGTGTGTTGAGGACATATTCACAACACTTTGATGATGGGATAATGTGAAACGTCTTTGAAACCTAGAAAATAATAAAAATTATAAAGAATGAAATGAGACAACAACTAAAGTACCTTAGCAGATAAACAAGAACAAAATTCTGTGATTAGCTCGTCTACTGAATGGCCCTCAGGGTCTTTACTTGTGGCTTCAAATTCCTGGCACACCACTTCCATACCTTCCACAGACTGTATCCGGTGCGCGGCAATTGAACTGATTATAGAAAAAAAAATTATAAATTTTTTATAGATTAATATTAGAGTGTAAGAATTAATACAAATTATGCCCGTCAGGAAACAAATAAAATAAGAAAAGGGGATAAATTAGGTGTTGGTGTTCGAAAGAAGAGTTGTTACTGTACATGTTGCATCGAGTGCAACATGTTTTAAAAGTAAGGAAGTGCCTTAAGGCCCAAGGTAAGTGCTGTCCCCAGTTTTTCATCATTTTAATGCGCCGGATTGTATTGGTGTCCTGGTTGGGTGAGGCGAGATTTTGTGGGATTTGGTTATGGAGGGCAACTTTGAAGGTCATCCGGATCCTGTGCATTGCGCCCGGAGGTGGGGTGATCCGCATCTGTTGGCAGTGTTGGTGGGGGGGCATGCAGTGGGCGAATTTCTTGTGGGTGTGGGTGATCGCGAGCCGGGTGTATGGGAAGGCTAGCCGCGAGCTTGGTAATTTGAGTTAGGTGGAGGAGGGGGTGGTGATGTTTGGTGGTTGTGTGGGGGGGGGGTGGAAGTGGATCGGGGTTGACTCGGTAGGGGGGGGTGGAGTCATTAGTATCGATAGCAATGGATAATACTTGGTTTAGATGGGGGCGCGAGGTATATTTTTTTTTTGAACTTTAGTTTGTTGGATTGGGTTTAGTTGGGGGTCAAGTTTGGGGTTTAAACATTTTTTTGCTTATACTTTTTGAGTGAGTGTTGCGTGCGGTGAGTAAGTCGTGTGTTTTTTTTGTTGGGGGGAGGGGGGAGGGTTGACGTTTTCGTGGAGGGTGGACGGGTGGGGGGAGTGTCTTTGGGCCTGCCTGTTGGGGGGGGGGGTTTGTTGTTGGGGGTGTGTGTTTGGTCAAGGTGGTTGTTGGGTGGTAGGGGAGGTTGTGAGGTGAAGAGATTGGGTGGGGTGGGGTTGTGTTTTAGTGTATTTGGTTTGGATTTTGGGGAGTTGTTTGTTTTTTTGGGGTTGTTTGTTGGGGGTTTGTGTGTGGGGTTTTTTGGGGGGGTGTTTTTGTTTGTGGGTTTTGGGGTTTCTTTGGTTGGGGTGACTGCATGGAAGGGGGGGGCTGGTTAAAAGGTGCAACGGGGGGGGTGGGGGGGGGGGAGGTGGGGGGGGGGGTAGTAGGTGGGGTGGGTAGCCTCGTCCCACGTCCGGCGTGTCACACGAGCGTAAAGCCACGGGGGTGGGGGGGGGGTGGGAGATTGGGGTTGGAGAGAGATGGGGAGAGTATTGGTGAGGGAGCGAGTAGATTTTTTGATTATGTCTGATAATTGATATTAAATTATTTATAAATTAAACGCTGTGGTTTCCCCGTATTGCACGCGCAGTTTGTGTTCTATTGTTTTTTTCTCTTGTTCCGGTATGTTCTTTTGATTTTTTTTTTAGAATTCTTTTAGATTTTTATCTGCGTGGAACACGGTTGTCATAATTTTTTTTTACAATTTATTGCTTCAAGATGAGTTCTTAGAAACCTTCTTTTATATAGTAGGTAGATAGATAGATATAGATAGATTTTTGTGTTTGATTTTTTTGGGTTTATAATTAGGTAAAATTAGTTCCTTGATTTATAGACAAAGAAAAAAATTTAATTATTTTTCTTGATTTAGTTTCTATGAATACAAACCCAAATGTCGGTGTTTTAAATTGATAAAAAAAAAAAGTCTATGAATACAATCCAAACACAATAATTTATAGAAAACCCTAAAATAAATTAAATTTCCGATGGCTAGCTTTTTATCCAGAGCTCGTTACCCTCAAGAAAGATTTGCCATGTGCTCTCATACAGTGGATGAACCTACGGCGCAATGCAGGTCGTATCCTTCAAGTTGCTCATCAGAAATCTGCTGTCCAACCAGGACAATGGATGATTGAAGAGATGCACGTGGGCTTTATTTTTTTTGTTTTAAGGCACTTCTTACATTTTAAACTTGTGGCATTCGACAACGTATGTTAATCTCTTTCACACCATACACTATGTGCTTTCTTATAATTTTTGGTTTCACTGAGGGTAATTTGGTATTAATGTATCTTTTATCTAATATATGTTTTCAAATTTTTGCGACACCATACCACCACAACACCCCCCCCCCCCCCCCCCCCCCCCCCCCCCCCCCCCCCCCACCCTTTTTCTAGTTTTTTACTTTTTACACACCTCATCCAGTCTGTGGAAGGTATGGAAGGGTGTGCCAGGAAAGGTATTTTTGAACATAGGAATTTGAAAAATGCCACAGGTAGTAAAGACCCTGTGGGGGCTCCCTATTCAGTAGACTGTGCTAACACTGATTATTTTCTTCCTTCTTTGGTTTATTGCTAAGGTATTTAGGTTGTTGTCTCATTTCAAATCTTTATAATTTTTATTATTTTTAGGGTTTCAAAGGACGTTTCACATTTATCCTTCATCAATGTGTTGTGTATATGTCCTCACACACTTATGCAGGTGATCGCATACGGGTGTATGCTGTCTTTTTACGGCTTTCAAGTTATAGTGCTTCAACTAGAGTTTCTCATGCTAAAAGATAATGAGGCAAAAGTATTGAATGTGTCGGATGCTATAGAGGAAAATAATGCGTTTGATGCTACTTCTAGTTATCTGACTGAATTGGAAGCTAACGAGGTTGTTAATGATGGTGACATGGAATTGTGATGATTTAGAATAGGAACTCTTGTTATTGAGGACAAAGGGATCAATACGATAGTGTTATGGTGTTAGTGGAATGGTAAAAAAGATGGTGCGGAAGTGGTTGGTGGTGGCGATGAGCTAAAACAGTAACGAGCCAGATGTGTGAAATTAATGGGGTTTATTGGTAGTGTTGGGGTAAATGAAAATAATGAGGGTTCCAAGGGGATATTGGAAGATGTTCCTGAGGTCAACAAAAAAGCAGCTCATGTAATTATAGAAAATTCCGAAAATGGAGTTTCAAGCGATGCAGATTTGGATGAAACAGTGATTCATATTCGTGTAAATGGAGATTCCGTGGATCACAGAACACAGCCTGACGGCGAGATAAGTGGTGAAGTCAACGGAGATCAACTCCATGAAGATGTGAATGGAAAAGATGCGTTGGTTTTGATGATTAACGATGATGACAGTCGTTGTGAAGCAAAACGACGAGGATCTTGAGGAGTACTACAAATGATTCTTAATGCGCAAATTTGGAAAAAAAAAAAAATAAAAAAAAGAAAGTTGAACAAAATGAAGAGGTGGTGCCGAAACGTTTTAAGCCATCTTCTTCTGCTATTCATGAGCCTGAGGTTGAAAGACAACCTTCTTTTGATGACAAAGTTTCTGAATCCGTAGCTGATTCCTCTGAAATACGTGAACAAAAAGATGAAGATAAGCCATTGAACAAAGAACCAGAATCGATACCTGATATCTGTTAGTATCTATATCTATATCAAAAATTTTATCTCTCACCCCCACCGCTGTATCCATAACAACATCTTATCCAACACCTAAGAAAACCCCCTCCTAATATCGGACCTCCTAACCTCCCCCCACCCCTGCTACCAATCCTAGCTCCCGTTCTAAACGGACCAGTGGTCTTGGCGTGGAGCTCCATACTTGAGCCGCTCACCGTCGTGGGCAATCAAAGCCAACCGGGAATGTTTCTCCACCTCAGAACCAAGTCATTGGTTGACCAAACAAACGGTGCCCGTCCGGGAAGGAAAATGGAAAATGACGGAGACTCGGTGCAAAAGCTTCTGGATGAAACGGGTTAAGTTGTGGTCTTGCCTCCGAATGGCTGGCAGCACTATAACGTCGTTTTGGACAATATTTTGTATAGGATAGGATGGTTGATCAACTCTGAGAGGCAGAACTGGAGGTCGTGTTGCTGATATTTAGCTTTGAGCGTGCCAGAGCCTTGGTGAGCAGTTGGATAGCAGCTGAGTCACGAACCACTCGAGTTTTCGGTCTATGCACCATATGGTTCTTGGAAAGGGTGTTGGGAAATGTGCAACCATTAATTCAATATTTTGATGAAGTTAAGTTTCGGAACTGATGCTTTCAACTGGGAACCAAGAAGGTTCAGGATGTTGTTGGAACTGTGCAGGGTATTAAGGTTCGTGTTATTGACACTCCGGGTCTTCTGCCTTTTTGGGCTGATCAAAGAAAGAATCAAAAAATTCTTCAGTCCGTTAAAAAGTTTATCCAAAAATCACCTCCAGATATTGTTTTGTATCTTGATCGGTTAGACATGCTGAGTAGGGACGATATGCCAATTTTGCGGACTATAACTGATATATTTGGACAATCTATATGGTTTAAGCTATGTCGTTCTTGACCCAGCTGCTTTGCACAGCCTGAAGGTCCAAATGGTTACAAGGCACTAGTTATGACAGTGTTACCCAGCGGTCCCATGTGGTTCAGCAAGCCATTCGACAGGCTGCGGGTGATATGCGCCTCATGAACCCTGTTTCATTAGTGGAGAACCACTCGGCGTGTAGGACAAATCAGAATGGTCAAAGAGTTTTACCAAATGGTCAAGTGTGGAAGCCTCACTTGTTACTACTTTCGTTTGCTTCAAAGATCTTGGTTGAGGCTAATATGCTTCTAAAGCTGCAAGACTCGCCACCTGGAAAGCCGTTTGCAGCCAGAAGTCGAACACCACCTTTACCTTACATTCTGTCAACTCTTTTGGTGATGATAATGATGACGCGTTAGATGATGACATAGATGAGTCATCGGATGAAGAAACATCAGAATATGATGAATTTCCACCTTTTAAACGGTTGACTAATGCCCATGTGTCGAAGCTTAGTAAGGAAGAGAAGAAGTCGTATTATGATGAATTGGAATACAGAGAGAAGCTTTTCATGAAGAAACAGTTGAAGGAAGAAAATAATAATGTAGAAGAAGACAGTAACGCTGCTGCAACAGTTCCTGTTGCAAGATATGACTTTACCTGCTTCGTTTGATGCAGATAATCATACCCATCGGTATAGAGTTCTGGATTCTGCTAACCAGTGGCTCATTAGACCAGTCCTCGATCCACACGGTTGGGACCATGATGTTGGTTATGAAGGAATTAACGTGGAACACTTGCTTGCACTCAAAGAAAAGATAACCGTGTCATTTTCTGGTCAGGTTACAAAAGATAAAAAAGATGCTAATCTTCAAATGGAAGGTATCAAGTTGCAATGAAACATGGGAAATCGAAAATCAACAACTGTTAGCATTTTTATATTGCAAACTTTTGGACATTGCCCACACTGTCCCTCTATTCTTTCTACGTAGTGAAACTCGGCCCACCGGTTCATTAGTTACAGAAAAAACAAAGCATCAGCTGGTCTTTCAGCTACTTACTTTGGTGACACGTTAACAGGTGGTGTGAAGTTTGAGGACAAGTTAATGATTAATAAACGAGGAGAGTTGGTGGTGGCTGAAGGAGCGGTTATTGCTCGTGGTGATGTGGCTTATGGGGGCAGCTTGGAGGCTACATTAAGAGATAAGGATTTTCCTTTGTGTCGATTTTTGTCAACTATCGGTTATGGATTGGCATGGAGATCTTGCACTTGGGTGGAATGCTCAGTCCCAAATTCCTATTGGTCGATCTACTAACCTTATCAGCCGTGTGAATTTAAATAATAAGGGTTCGGGACAAGTTAGTGTTAGCTTGAATAGCTCAGACCAGCTTCAAATTGCATTAGCTGCATTGGTTCCACTTGTCAGTAAACTAATTGGGTATTATCAGGCTCGGGATTCAGGATATTAGTTTCGTGTATTTGGCACCATTATTTGGAGATTGAAGAAAGTTATTGTGGTTCGCTTGCAGGATTGCAAATCCGGTTGATTCTCAACATGTGTGTTAGAAAGTTATCGTTTAATGGCTTTTATTTTCATTTGCTGTTACATGTTAAGAGTTATTTTAGTCTGCCTACCTCTATAAAAATTAAGATTTTACATTTATCATGATCCAAAAATTAAAAATTACGTAATTGACGAAAACTATCTATAAAGGTTTATAATAGTGCATGTTGATTAAGACATGCTTTTCTTATTCGTATAATTTCTAAGTATATGGTCATCTAAAAGCTTTTAGGATTTCTTGTGAAATGAACAACAAGATCGTTTATCATATGTTTAGATATGGTTATGCATGTTGACACTTAAAAAGGTAGATACCATTTGCAATTAGATTAAAGATACCGCAAGCGACAAACTATAGCAAAGACAGTAAGCAAAGCGAAGGTTCTAGAAGAGATGAATAAAGCAGCTATAACAATGACTGATAATATATTTAAATATTGCTTTTTTATACACCATATTATTTTGATAGGTAACAATCTTAACGCATGCTGGTTGTAATCTTGAAAATTGCTTACAAAACCGATAGTCGGTTATTATTTGAGATTAGTAGCTTGAACATATGGAGCTGAGTTCATGTGGGATAAAAGATGAAAAAGATTTTGAAGGTGGTTCTACAGCAACTTGTAGAATTTGCTATAAGTGTAATGGAGAGCAAAGTGCGTGACGAATACTCTAATTTTTCTCAATACACGAGAATAAATGGTTTGCTCATGCTGTCAAGCAAAGAATGCTTGACAATTTAATTACAGAGATTTTGCTATTTTGCTTTGGCTTTTAGATCCAAGGATGGATGACGGCAGTCAACTTATCAAAGTACTAAATGTTTTAATGCTTAGGATATTAGTGAGCTTAGCCCCTAAACTCATCTACATATAATTTTTATTGGTTTAAGTTCATTGTATTGACTTTTTCTTTGAACACAGGATAACGCTGAGCGTACATCGTCATTTGTAGTACTCATCAGTCTTCTAAAACCACTTGACCCTTCTAGTACCATATACGAGGTTGACCTTGATCGCATTCTCCAAAGCATTCATGTATATCTGCAAGAACTCGGGATTGAGGAAATCAGGAGGGGGTTTGTATAATACTTTTCGATATCTTAATTTGCTATATGTAGGTTTGAATTCTTACCTTTTTCTAATATGTTTCTGCAACTACTATGAGCAAACTTATAGAGTGGGAGCAAGAGAAAATGACGTGCATATGCTCAAAACTCTTCTATATGAGCTTTGTAAGCTTTGTGGCACTGCAATTAAAGGTCATCTTTCTATGGTTCCAATAGATATGGAACCCCAACCTATAATACTTGCCTACATCGATCTTAATCTTCAGGTATTATATTCTTTAGTAGATTACATGATTAACTCATGCAATATGTGTTGAACACTTGTATTAATTGTATTTCTTATAAATATATTAGACGTTGGCTGCTGCAAGAATGTTGACACCAACCGGGCCTACCGGCCAAACACATTGGGGTGATTCAATGGCCAATAATCCAATGCCTGCTGCACATTCTGCAGATGCCTAATTGAAGGTCGGTTCTTTCTTTTTCTTTGTTTGACTTGGTAGGGTTGCTCAGATTTTTTCAATTTATAATTAGTTAGCGTGTCAATTATGATTGAAAAGACGGTTAATATAATAGCCTGGTTTGTTGCATAGGATGATTGGGGATTTTTATTGGCGTCTTTTGACCTAAGATAAACTGTTTATGTTACCTGATTGACCTGAATGGGTTGAAGTTGACGCCTAGTCTCTAGCACACATTTCTTGCATCTAAATTACGTTTGTATTGTGTTCACAGCGAGAACCGGCTCCAATCAACAACAACAACATACCCAATTCCGCCGGAGCAAGGTATGGGGTAGAACCGGCTCCAATATTTACGAAAATTGGGGACAAACAAACACGCAGTATCCCAAAGGTAGCGTTGCTCATCTTTTTGCTTCTTTTTATTTCAGTAAGTGTATTTAATCACAATGATAACTTAAACTGTAATTTTTTCTATCAGGTTGACATATCTTCTCTACTACAAAATGCAAGTGAAGTAGTAGAGTAGACATGTCAGATGGAAAAGAACGTTGCAGCGGGAAAGGCTTGCATGCGTACAAGGCCTGTTGTACATGACAACACAAAAGCATTTCTATAAACTCATGACAACACAAGACCAAACGGAACTGGGCCAACAGTGAAAACAACTTCAAAGAAATAGCTGGCCTAAAACAAATGTTTGAGATGATAGATGCAGACATCGGTCATATTACTTAGTTAATAGCATAGATTGTCCCTGTGGTTTGTCGGGTTAATTGAAAATGGTCCATAATCTTTTTTTCCCCTGATCTCTCCTTATTGTTTTACCTTGTATCGTGTTTGGTCCCTTGACCACTAATTCGGTTAGTTCGCCGTTAATCACTGGTTTAGATGGTGGAAATGACATAAATACCCTCGTAAGTGTTTCATAAATGGTCCTTGTTTGTTGCGTGTTTTTTGTTTTTTTTTTAATTTAATTTCGTTTTAATTTTTAACTTTTTTATTTGTTCCTTTTATGTTTAAACCGTTTTCTCATGTTTTTAAACCGTTTTTCTATGTTTGTGTGATTGGTACGTTTTCACACGTTTTTGTCTATTTTTAATTTTCAACTTTTGAACGTTTTACGTTTTCATCCGTTTTTAACTAGTGAACATTTTACATTTTCATCCGTTTTATGTGTTTTCATACGTTTTTGTCCTTTTTGTACGTTTTCATATGTTTTTTACATATTGTCCGTTTTTGTTCGTTTTCATCCGTTTTTACCTCTTTTCTTTCGTTTTTACGTTTTTTACGAGGGTATTTATGTCATTCTCAATATCTAAACTGACAATTAACGGTCAAACTAATGGAATTAGTGGTTAGTGAACCAACCGATACAGGTCAAAACCATAAGGAGAGGATTCAGAAAAAAAAAGTTTATGGACCATTTTTGTTAAACCGGCAAACCACAACGACAATTTATGCAATTAACTCAAAGTAATATGACCGCTATTGTCGGCACACCCAATTCCAGAAGTCGACGCAAATGCCGATGAACATAAGAAGAAATCAGTAAAAAGGGAACTATTCAAGAAGACAAGCTTTGAGACAAAAAACCAAGGCAACAAGACGAGACGAATGACATATAATAGTTTTCATATAACAGTATCCTAATGTATGTAAGCTACCTTGTAAGAACAAATATCTATATCTATACTACATTATAATGGAAATTCTACCCATTCTTGAAATCTTTGCTCATATATAAACCTCACACACACCGAACCATCACATATAAAAAAAAACACATATCCTCTTATCTCTCCCTATCTCAATAACCACCACATAAAAGAGACCGTCAAAACTCACGGCCATCAAAAGAGGTTTTTAAGATATGAGGTATTTTTTGAGATTTATAATATATCAGAATATTATTTATGTTTTGAAGGTTTTGTTTATAGATCTGTAATACACATGGTCACTGTTGCCGTAATTTAAAATGGTATATTCTTAATTTTATAATATTGTATAAATGGTTATTTTGTAAATTTTTTTATAGAGTTTATCTTGTAGATTTTTGTAGAACCTTCACTGCCGTCTATATTGTCGGAATCTTCGCCGACGTTGACAAGTGTAATTTGTTATAATTTTGAATTTGATCATTGTGATACTTTTAATTGTATAAATGACAATCATTAAATGTTATTGAAATATTCAACAAATTGTTCAAAACAGAAAATTCATTATAGAAAGTTTACTAATTGTATAAATGGCAATCATAATCATTCCCGTATATATCGAATGTCATTAAATGTGTTGAACTTATTTTGATTTTTTTATTTGTTGAACTTAAATATAATAGTAACGCATATTGAATTAGTGTAAGTGTTTCCTATCTTAGCTAACTATTCATTTATATAACTTCTATACGACACTATATGATTATGAATTATGATATTTGCTCATTTTGTTTCATCTTTTAATTTATTTACTTTTCCTAAAACTAATATAGGGTGATTATGTTTTGCAGGATGTGATTAGATCTTTGAATATATGAGAACAAAGAATGTTGTCAAGTTTTCATCTATATTACATTATAAAAGAAATTCTACCCATTCTTAAAATGTAAAAATTAGGAATCTTTTTGGCATCTTTTTGGAATCTTTCATCATATATAAACCTGACACACACCGAACCATCACATATCAAAACAAAAAAAACACACATATCCTCTTATCTCTCTTTATCACAATACATATCCTCCTTATCTCTCTTAGCCTATTAAACACACCCTAACCGCCGCCACCACCCTATGACTCAGGAAAACCGGAACCCTCCTCCACCACCATCCCTCCTCGCCACCGCCATCATCACCAAACTCACCAAATCGCCGTCGTCATTAAACTCGCCGGAAAAATCAAACACGCCGAAAAAATCAAAATTGTTAGAAAAAGAGAAGCACCATTGAAACCACCACTCCGCTGTGAGCCCAACCACCACAGAAAAGAGACCGCCAAAACTCACTGCCATCAAAAGAGGTTTTTACGATATGAGGTATTTTTTGAGTTTTATAATATATCTATGACTATTATTTATGTTTTGAAGGTTTTGTTTATAGATCTGTAATACACATGGTCACCGTTGCCGTAAATCAGAATGGTATATTCTTAAAGTTATAATATTGTATAAATGGTTATTTTGTAAATTTTGTTATAAAGTTTATCTTGTAGATTTTTGTAGAACCGCTGCTGTCACCGCCGTCTATATTGCCGGAATCTTCGCCGACGTTGACAAGTGTAATTTGTTATAATTTTGAATTTGATCATTGTGATACTTTTAATTGTATAAATGGCAATCATTAAATGTTCTTGACTAAATTAAATTGTATATTTAAATTATACATGACATAAATGGCTAAATTATATATAAATGGCAATCATTGAATGTTATTGAAATATTCAACAAATTGTTGAAAACAGAAAATTCATTATAGAAAGTTTACTACATTAATTGTAGTCTAATTATATTCTAATTATGTCTAATTATGTTTTGCAGGATTTGATTAGATCTTTGAATATGAGAACAAAGGATGTTGTCAAGTTTTCATTGTGGTGGTCTTCCGATGATTTAGATTGTTAAGGAAACGAAAATGTTGAAACTGAAAATGTATTTTAGGGAACCAAATGAAAATGTATTTTAGGGAACAAAATGGCAAGGAATTTGTTATAATTCTGAATTTGATCATTGTGATACTTTTAATTGTATAAATGACAATCATTAAATGTTCTAAGCATTCATAAAATGTTGAAACTAGCAATCTTTTTGGCATCGCCATAGCCCAGTTGGTATTGTTTTGCTTCTTAGTCTTGTGGCGTAAGAGACCCGGGTTCGAGTCCCTTCTTGTGGGCATAATTTTGATATCAAATCAATCCAAATTTCTAATTAAATCTAACTACCTTGATACACTAAAGAACCACACACAACTAGCACCGTTCCACCATTATTATCTCATTTTTCCCCTAATTTTGGTCGGAGGTTATTGATCCACTTTGGTCCTACATGGGTGAAAGATGACGATGATTCTATGGTCCAATCTCTAATCGAAGATACCAAAGATGTAAGGTTTCACAAAATTGGCACTGGGTTGGAGAAGCTTTCATCTTGGACTTATGCGATGAAGGTAGCTTCTCTTCCTTGGATCTTTTTTTCTCTCTGATGGTCATAGTATACGTTCATAGGCCGCCGTCGGCAGAAGGAACAAAATAAGGGTTGATACGTAGCTGTTGTTTCCGGTTTCGATCGAAGGAGAAGATAATAACAAAAATCACCATTGATAGGCGTTTTCAAATCTTATTTGGATCTTGGCTATTCTGTTTTAATAACGATGGAAATTGGCACGGTCAACCGTTCTATAATTTATAGGAAGCAATAAAACGATCATTCGCATAATAATCGCGTCATGAGCAACGTTCAAGGTATTCCCAACAAAATTCCCCATCCTAATTTTTCATGAGGAAATAAGTCGTTTTCTTCAATCTTTGTTTATAATATCCATGGAAATGCGTATCGGTCAAGATCTTTGGGTTATTTGTAACATATGAGTGTGGTGAATCGATGTTACATAGTGCAAAGAGATCCAACTCGGTGTCATCGATTTGGTTTGTATGTTTTATAAACGTTAATGATATCAATCAGTAGTTTCCAATGTAAGAACGGCATGGATGGCGTGGTTTCATTTTATTTGCCGATGTGGCGAAGTATGGTCGGAACTTTATAATAGACAGTGGGGAACGTTCTCGGGGACGGCAAACCAGTGTAGGTTCGAATCTCAATCGTTAGTATCAACGAAAATTTTTCAGTCTTTTAACTCGTATGCTAAAGCGGTCTGGGCAACAAATCAATGGACATGTCGGGCAAATTCTGTAACAAAGTAATGCTGGAGCTAGAATTGGTGGGTGAGTGTCGGGATTGTAACAAGGTTTATAAGAAGCGGGTAATGAAGCGGGTGATGTCTATCTCGGTAGACGATTGTCTTGATTTGGATGGTAAAGGAGCGTTAGTATTCTTGTTAAAGTTAAAGAATTTAAAGTGTATTTCAGAGCTTCTAAAACATTATGTCTTTGAGGGATTCGATGATGTTTGGCTTAGATATGTTGGGGACGTTTGGGTTTGGTTGGATATTCGACTTATGGAATCAAGTTGGAAAGCGTCAGACTTCAAAGGCGTTAAAAGAGCTATTTTTGGAGTTCAAAGATGTTTTCTTCAGATTTTATTCCAGATGGAAAGATGGGTTTGGAATTAGACCTGGTGGTCTGACATTGGACTCATGGGCCGCTAGAGAGGTTTATAAGAAGGTTGGGTGCCGGTGGGGAGCATTAATAAGGTGTTTACGGATATGGTAAGTGATGGACCAATGTTCATTTGGAAGGTTGTGTCCTTACAGAAGTCTTTACATCGTGTGATAGCATAGTCCTTTATAGTTTTCATATCGTAATCGGACTTATCGTATTATCGCTACTGAGTTTGCATATTGGGCGCCCAATATTGAATCGATGGAGGTCAATTCCGAGTCTAATCCTCTGGAAAGGAAGGATGCAGAGGGTCCTAGTTTGGATGAAAGTTTAGAAAATGAGGAGCATTTGGATGTCGATAGTTGTGATTCAGATTCCCCTAAGAATGTTAACAATGATTCGGTGTCGCCTTCTAGTCGGGTTTTGCGAGAGGAGGATGTGGTGGGGTGGAAAGTGATCTTGTGGACTCCTTTGAAGAGGCGTGATTCGTGAGATTCGTTTGTATAATGATGGGTGTAGTAAGGATTGCATGGAAAAGCTTTGGAAGATGATGCTGGTGTGATTCTTGAGTTCATTTCAGGGTGATTGTGGTTATGTACCACTGATGTAATATGGATGTTACGCCAGTTATGGCTCCCTGGAAAGTAGGAACTCCATCTTGCGCCTCATCTACCACACCGGGTAATGATAGAAATATTGTTGCTGAGTTCTGGTTCTTCCGTGGAATGTTCTTATTGGTCTCTATTGAGTGACGAGATAGATTCTGGATAACGATGGAGATATAGAGCCCAATGGAATATACACTGTGTTGTTCTCTCTCGCGCAACTACGTTCGTGGAATGATTATTTTCCTAGCGATTTTCAGATTTGGGAGTGAGTTATTATGCAACGGTTTTAAGATGCTATTCTTCTTCATAGTGCCTTATCGAGACAAACAAAGGATGCCGGTTAGATCGCTTTTTGGTATGATGCCTCCAGTGTTCGGTTTCGTTCATGGGAGTTAATTTAGTTGGCGTTATGGTGGGATCTTTCTTATTCTAATAGCCTTTGGTTGTTTTGCGAGTTCGTTTCGTTAGTTTTTTTCTGTTCCTTTTCGTTCTTTGTTTGTTGGATCGTTTTTGCGTGTATATCGTCTGCTAGTTTCTTTCTAGCCTTTTTTAATAAAATTCCATTTGCCGTTCAAAAAAAAGAATCTTTGCTCATATATAAACCTCACACACACCGAACCATCACATATCAAAACAAAAAAACAAACATATCCTCTTATCTCTCTCTATCTCAACACCTCTCCTCTTTATATCTCTTATCCTATTAAACACACCCTAACCGTCGCTAATACCCTATGACTCAGCAAAACCGAAACCCTCCACCACCATCCCTCCTCGCCACCGCCGTCGTCACCAAACCGTCGTCATCACCAAACCGCCGTCGTCATCAAACTCGACGGAAAAATCAAACTCGCTGAAAAAATCAAACTTGCTGAAAAAAGAGAAGCACCATTGAAACCACCACTCTGCCGTGAGCCCAACCACCACATAAAAGAGACCGTCAAAACTCACGGCCATCAAAAGAGGTTTTTAAGATATGAGGTATTTTTTGAGATTTATAATATATCATAATATTATTTATGTTTTGAAGGTTTTGTTTATAGATCTGTAATACACATGGTCACTGTTGCCGTAATTTAAAATGGTATATTCTTAATTTTATAATATTGTATAAATGGTTATTTTGTAAAAATTTTTATAGAGTTTATCTTGTAGATTTTTGTAGAACCTTCACAGCCGTCTATATTGTCGGAATCTTCGCCGACGTTGACAAGTGTAATTTGTTATAATTTTGAATTTGATCATTGTGATACTTTTAATTGTATTAATGACAATCATTAAATGTTATTGACTAAATTAAATTGTATATTTAAATTATACCGGATATAAATGGCTAAATTATATATAAATAACACTCATTGAATGTTAATAAAATATTCCACAAATTGTTAAAAACACAAAATTCATTATAGAAAGTTTACTAATTGTATAAATGGCAATCATAATCATTCCCGTATATATCGAATATCATTAAATGTGTTGAACTTATTTTGATTTTTTTATTTTTTGAACTTGAATATAATAGTAAAGCACATTGAATTAGTGTAACTGTTTCCTATCTTAGCTAACTATTCATTTATATAACTTCTATACGACACTATATGATTATGAATTATGATATTTGCTCATTTTGTTTCATCTTTTAATTTACTTACTTTTCCTAAAACTAACATAGTCTAATTATGTTTTGCAGGATGTGATTAGATCTTTGAATATATGAGAACAAAGGATGTTGTCAAGTTTTCATCTATACTACATTATAAAAGAAATTATACCCATTCTTAAAATGTTGAAACTATGAATCTTTTTGGCGTCTTTTTGAAATCTTTGATCATTTATAAACCTCACACACACCGAACCATCACATATCAAAACAAAAAAAACCACAACTACCTACTTTCTCTTGTATCTCAATACCTTATCCTAGTTATCTCTCTTAGCCTATTAAAAATCCCTAACGCCGACAAACCTCCTCTGACTCAGCAAAACAGAAACTCCTCCTCCACCACCATCCTTCTCAGCCACCGTCGTCGTCACTAAACCTTTCGTCATCCAATCCTCGTCTGTCATCAAACTCACCGGAAAAATTAAACTCGCTGGAAAAATCAAACTTGCTGGAAAAAGAGAAGCACCATTGAAACCACCACTCCGCCGTGAGCCCAACCACCACAGAAAAGACGGACCGCTAACTCAACGGCCATCAAAGAGGTTTTAACGATATGAGGTATTTTTTTGAGACTTTATATAGTATCTATGACTATTATTATATTTTGAGGTTTTGTTTATTGATTTGTAATACACATGGGTCACTGTTTCCGTAATGGAGAATGGTAATATTCTTAAAGTTATAATTTGGTTAAAATGTTATTTTGTAAATTTTGTTATAAAGGTTTATCTTGTTGATTTTTGTAGAACCGCTGCTTTCACCGCCGTCTATATTGCTGGAATCTTCGCCGACGTTGACAAGGTAATTTATTATAATTTTGAATTTGATAATTATGATACTTTTTAAAATTGTTAAATGACAATCATTAAATTTTTTTTGACTAAATTAATTGTATATTTAAATTTAATTTAAGGACATAAATGGACTATTTATATATAATGGCAACTCATTGATATTATTGATATATTCAACAAATTGTTGAAAACAGAAAATTTATTATAGAAAGTTTACTAATTGTATAAATGGCAATCATAATCATTCCCGTATAATAGTAAAGCACATTGAATTAGTGTAACCGTTTCCTATCTTAGCTAACTATTCATTTATATATCTTCTATATGACACTATATGATTATGAATTATGATATTTGATCATTTTGTTTCATCTTTTAATTTATTTACTTTTCCTAAAACTAATATAGTCTAATTATGTTTTACATGATGTTGATTAGATCTTTGAATATGAGAACAAATGATGTTGCCAAGTTTTCACCTATACTACATTATAAAAGAAATTCTAAGCATTCTTAAAATGTTGAAACTAGCAATCTTTTTGGCATCGCCATAGCCCAGTTGGTATTGTTTCGCTTCTTAGTCTTGTGGCGTAAGAGACCCGGGTTCGAGTCCCTCTTGTGGCATAATTTTTGATATCAAATCCAAATCCAAATTCTAATCTAAATCAAACTAACTTCACACACTAAAAACACACACACTAGCACCGTTCCACCATTATTATCTCATTTTTCCCTAATTTTGGGTCGGGGTTATTGATCCACTTTGGTACCTACTATTGGTGAAAGATGACGATGATTGCTATGTCCAATCTCTATCGAACGCTACCAAGATGTAAGGTTTCACAAATTTGCACTGGGTGTAGATGCTTTATCTTGGACTTATGAGATGTAGTAGCTTCTCTTCCTGATCTGTTGGTCTAATTATTACGTTCATAGGCGCCGACAGGCAGAAGGAACAAAAAAAAGGGTGATGATGATCGTAGCTTTGTTTTCGGTCTCGATCGAAAGGAGAAGATAATAAAAATTCAACAATGATAGGCGTTTTCAATCCTATTTTTCGGTTCTGGGCTATTCTGTTGTTAAATACCGGATCGAGGCAATTGGCACAGGTCAACGATATAATAATTATTCAGAAAAGCAAAAAGGGAACGACATCTCGATACTAATCGTCGGTCAAGAGCAACGTAAACATAAGGGTTATCCCAACAAATCCCATCCTATTTTCGTGAGGAAACACTAAGTCGTTTTTCTTCAATCTTTGTTTCTAATTAATCCCATGGGAAGCGCTCGGTCAAGATCTTCGTCGATTTTGTAACAAATGGTGGTGTGGTGATCGATGTTTACATAGCTGCAAAGAGACTTCAAAATTAGGGTCATCGATTTGGTTTTGTACGTTTTAAACGTTAATGTTATCAATCAGTTTGTTTCAATCTAAGAACGGCATGGCTATGGTGGTTTTCATTTATTTGCCGATATTGTGGCGAAGTTCTATGGTCGAATTATAATAGACCTGTGGCGGAACGTTCTAGGTCGGCAAACCCTGTGTAGTTCGAAACTCTCCAATCTGTTAGTATCCAACTGAAATATTTTTCAGTCTTTTAAACTCGTATGCTAAAGCTGGTCCTGGCAACAAATCAATGGAACATGCTCGGGCAAATAAGCGTACAAGTAATGCTGGGTGCGAATTGTGGGGGGTCGGATTGTACAAGGGTATATAGGAAGCGGGGATAATGAAGCGGTGATGTCTATCTCGGTAGACGATTGTATTGATTGGGATGGTAAGGAGGTTAGTATTCTTGCTAAAGTTAAAGATTTAAGTGCATTTCATGAGCTTTCTAAAACATCTTGTCATTCTGAGGGGATTCGATGATGTTGGTCTCTAGATATGTTGGGGGACGTCTGGGTTTGGTTGGAATTAGACTCTATGGATCAAGCTGGGAAAGCGTCAAGACTTTTTTTTTTCAAAAAAAAAAAAAGGGGGGGGGGCGTTTTGTAAAAGAGATAATTTTTGGAGTTGAAAGATGTTTCTCACGATTTTATTCTAGACGAATGATGTATTTGGATTTAGACCTGGTGGGTCTTGCCCATTGGCAATTGGCTCCTAGAGGTTTATAAGAAGGTGAGGTGGTCTTTGGTGGCCGGTTGGGAGGGAGCAGCGTTGTTTAGGATATGGTAAGTGATGGGACTTATGTCTGATGGGAAGGTTTGTGTCCTTACAGAGTCTTTTACATCATGGATTGAGTCTTTATAGTTTCATATCGTAATCGGACTTATCGTTTTATCGCTACGGAGTTTGCATATTGGGCTCCCAATATGAATCGATTGGAGGTCAATTCCGAGTCTAATCTTGGAAAGAAGGATGCAGGTGTGCACCTTCCACCGTGGTCCTAGTTTGGATGTAAGTTTAGAAAAATGAGGAGCATTTTGGAATGTCGACTAGTTTTGATTCAGATTACCCCTAAGATTGTAAACAATGATTCGGTGTCGCCTTCTGTTGGGTTTTGCATGAGAGGCGGATGTTCTCGTGGGGTGGAAAGGGTGATCTTATGGACTCTTTGAAGAAGGCGAGAAGACTTCTGGATGTTTCGGTCTTGTATAAATGATGGGTTGTATTTAAGGATTTGCATGGGAAAAGATTTTGGAGATGATGCTGGTAAGATTCTTGGAGTTCATTCTCAGGTGATTGTGGTTTTGTACCATTGATGTTAATAGGATGTTACGCCAGTTATTTGCTCCTGAAAAAAAAGACTCCATATGTGCGACTCCATCTTACACCCCCGGGTAATGATTTAATTACTTGTTGCTGAGTCTGGTTCTTAGTGGATGATTTATATTGGTCCTCTTAACTAGTGACGAGGATAGATTCTGATAAACGATGGAGCTATAGAGACCCCATTGGAAAATATGCACGGGTTGTTCTCTCTCGGCAACTACGTCGTTGGGAAAGATTATGTCATAGCGATCTTCAGATTTTTGGATGTATTATGGCAACGTTTAAAGAAGCTATTCTTCTTCATAATGCCATGTATCGAGACAAACAAAGGATGACGGTTAGACGCTTTTTGGCTATGATGCCTCGAGTGTTGGTTTCGTTCATGGGAGTTAATTTCAGTGGGTTTTGATGGTGGGATCTTTCTTATTCTAATAGCCTTTGTTGTTTTGCGAGTCCGGGGGGGAAAGGTTGGGTTGAGTTCGTTTCGTTAGTTTTTTTCTGTTCTTTTCGTTCTTTGTTGTTGGATGTTTTTGGCGTTTGATATATAGTCTGCTAGGTTTTTTCTAGCCTTTTTTCTAATTAAAATTCCATTTGCCGTTCAAAAAAAAGAATCTTTGATCTTATATAAACCTCTCACACACCCGAACCCTTCACTTTCTAAAAACAAAAAAGACAAACATATATTTTTCTCTCTCTATCTCAACACCTCTCCTCTTTATATCTCTTAGCCTATTAAACACACCCTAACCGTCGCCACTACCCTATGACTCAGCTTTTTTTAATTTTGTTTATATTATAAAACTGTGAAACTGAAAGTGCGGAATAAAAATTATAAAGTTTAATAAGTCAAATGTATGAAACTGTTAAAAAATACAAAACATAAACTGATAAAAAACTATTTGCACTGCAAACAGTGAGACAAAAGAACCAACGGAATATCCGTATCTTTTGTGGGCCAGAGGTACCAATAATAGTACAATTTAAAGCAAACAAGACCTACTAGTACTCTAGTGGGATAGTACTCATAAAAGTTTGTCTATATATTTTTTTACTTTTAGACTTTTGTATTGAAAAAATAAAGGATGTAGGCTACTACACTTTGTGGTATAGTCAATTTTTTATTCTCTTGTCCTTTATTTGAATAGAGATAAGACCAAGTTATAATAACTTGTAACGAGGGCATCACAATATGTACATTGTGCAATAGTTATGTTCATTCAGCTTGTATGAGCAAATGCTAGCAGATTTTCTCTATCTTTTGCGGTACATGCACATCATTCATTAATTTGAATCACACCTCATTATTTTTATCGAGGTAAAAACGACTTTGCTTTTGCGACTATGTAGTATGCATCAAATCACTACATAGTGTGATTATTCGGATACCATTTGATTCTAAAAATATAATGGTAAATAATTTTATAAGCTCTTTTTCATGCTTGCCCAAAATATATTTTATTTCCAACTACACATCATGACTGAATTTGCATTTATGATAATAAAGTTATATGAAAGATAAACTATACAGAAGAGTGTGTATTGTCTAGGCTAAATGTCGTTTATTACCAACTTATTTTTCATTTATACCGTAATGACCAATTTACTTTTTTTTACACATTACACCAATTTACTTTCAAATTTTGGTTGACATCACCAATATCACAACTTGTTACTGACACGCTGACATAAACATTTCACGCTGTAAAAAAGATTTTATTAATTCTTACGTGTAAAAGCCATATGCGATTTCCACTAAACAAAAAAGTCAAAGTCTTCCCTTTTTAGGGTTAACTTTTTTCCCCCTTTTCACACATTTCACACACACTTTATCACCAAATCGTTTCCCTCATATGAACCCTAATTACAAATCCACCAGATTCATTGCTAATTAATGCTTATGGCAAAAGGTAACAATTAAGACATTAGCAATTGTGATATGTGTGCATGTTGTGGCAGCCTACATGCATGTTGGGTCTGACTTAGATGCAGGTGTTAGCCATTGGTATAGTAGGGAGTCATGGTTTAATGCATATCAGTTTTCCATTAAACCAGTGTTTGGGACATATATGTAAGAAACAAATTATGTTCCACCTTACAACCAATATTAAGAAAAATGTCCGCAGACTTCAGAAAAAAGAATTCAAGCCCAGGAAAAACTAGTGGGATCCAGTAAGTAGGGTGAGTAGGCACTATGACCATAGTAAACATGTTGGGAAAAGGTCACAAATAAGGCATCATGTAAGACAGACCCACACCCTAAAAACCTGAATTAGCAAAAAAACACCTGTAGGAATAATTAACAAGTATTATGGGGCAGTGTCATCAGGGGTGGTGGTAGATCTGTAAGTGATGGAAATGATGGCAGTGGTAGTGGTGTAAATGATGCTAGTGGTAGTGGTGTAAATGCTGGTAGTGGTAGTGGTGTAACTAATGGTAGTGGAAGTGGTGGAAGGGGTGGTGGTAGAGCTGGTGGAAGTGGTAAAAGGGGTGGTGGAAGTGGTAAAAGGGGTGGTGGAAGGGCTGGCAGAGGTAGTGAGAGAGGTAGCAGAGGTGGTGTATTTCCAAGCTCAAGTAGTTGTGGTATTTTAACTGCAGAACACGTATGTTATACCATGCTTATTACTATTGTTTATAATTTAAGGTTAAACACTACATTATGCTGAATCAATGTTGTTTGTGCAGGAATATCAACTGGAATTAGATGAACAAGCATTTAGGGAATGTATGGAAGAACAAGCAAGAGAACAAGCTAAAATAGATGCTGAACAAGAAAAGTTAGACAAGGAAAGAAGAGAAGAACAGGAATGGCAAGAAAAGAATGATTACTTTAATCCTGCAAATTGGCAAGAAGAATCCATGGAAGAAGCACCTATGAATCAGCAGTACCATGAAGTTTTTATCCCAAGCATCCATTCCCAACCCACTCAATAATCTGGAGTATGGGTTGTGGATACAACTGTTAGTGTTGCAGATGTTGATGAAGCACCTGAACAGGAGACAAGTGATGATGGACCTGCACTAGAACAAGCCAAATCACCAGCTGTGGATAAAGGCAAAACAAAAGCATCAGTTGAAGATGGACCTGCACCAAAAAAGAAAAGAGGAAGGCCACCATCAAGTGTAGATGGCATTAGGATCTACCATAAGAATCGTGGCAGATCTGAAAGAATTGCCAATATGAAGTCGAACAAGCCTTTTCAGTTTGACAAATTTGGAACTGGTAGTACTCCTGACAAGGCTTTTGATGTGGAAGAGTAATCATTTTCTTGTTTCATGAACTGTAATGAATATTTAGGAACTTAACTTTTTTTTTCTGTTATGTATGGGTCAAAAGTGGTAGATAATTACATGTGCTAAATGCAGGTTTTATGGGCCTTGCATGTTATCTTGGCTTTTTGTGTCTTAAACAATGTAACAACACTTTTGACCACCATTAATCAAGGAAATGCAGGACTCATTGTTTAATTGTTAATTTGTTATCTTGTCCATAAACCATGTGCACATAAAGTGTTATGTTCCCAAGTCCCTTTGGTTTTCTGTTTTTTAGATTGTCTGTGCATATATAAGCAATACAATGTGCACCTCTTACCTTCAACATATTCCAATTATCATTCCTAAAACACATTCATATCATAAAACATGATTACATAAGTCTTACACAGCAAATTCATTACATAAGAAACCTACCCACAAACCTACACAAAAGATTAGCTATTACATAGCTATTACACCTAATTCATTACATAAACAAGAAACACCAAGGCTAAAAAGATCATGAACGTTTTCTTCCAAAAGCTTGCATTTTTTTGGCTTTGTCTGTGATCATATTGTAGGCTAGCAAAGTCATCTTGAAGGATCATCAATAGTTCTTGGCTTCTTATCTCAGTATCAATGTCATGAGGATGAAGCTGTCCATACATGTGATACAAATGGTTTCTATACCATGAATTATCCAACTCAGTATCATACCAGACAAATTTGTTACACTTTCTCACACCAGCTTTTTGATATATTGAACATTTATTAAAAACAACATTAATCAAAAACCAAGAAAACAAGAAAATGTGATCAATAAGAACTAAACTTACGTATCTGTTGGGGCACACAAGAAAACGCCTACAAGGATTTGTGGGAGTCCATGATGTGTGTTCAATCAAGGGGATATTACACTTACACTCTGTAGGGATGATGCCATCGTAATTAATTGAAGTCATAATTTTAATTTTGGGTTGGGAATCTTTTAGGGTTAAGTTATTAATTGGGGTTCGGTAAAATGAAGGGGAGGTGATGAATGTAGGGCTTTATAGGTAAAAACGGGTCGGGTCTAACAGCAAGAAACCATTTTTATCTAGTATGTATTTGCCACGGTTGACTCTTTTTGCTGAATTAGAAATATATAATTAAATAAATTAATACGTGGATATCTAACCGGTCTGGGTGATATTATCACAAAGCAATTAAGTATGTTGGTGTAATGTGTACAAAAAAAGTAAGTTGGTCATTACGGTACAAATAAATGGTTGTTGAAATTTTATGCTCAGGCTACGTCATTATGGGCAAGAGTGATAAAAGCGATTCATGGTGTGGATGGGAACATAGGAAGACGCATTACTTTTGGAAATCGGTCTTGTTGGACTAGTATAATAAGTGAGGTC
>BQNB010050129.1:3459-34274 GCA_026074375.1 Tanacetum coccineum | reverse complement strand
GTTTCCTCTCGAGACACTTAATATGGTGACTTTTCGTGGTGACTCAAGTACCCCGTGGTTTGCCGATTTTGCAAATTACTATGCGGGGAATTTCATTGTTAAAGGGATGTCGTCTTAACAAAAGAACAAGTTTTTCAAGGATGTTAAACACTACTTTTGGGACTACCCCTATTTGTTCAAAATATGTGCGGATCAAATGATCCGGAGGTGTGTCTCGGGCCAAGAAGCTATTGATTTCCTCATAGCTTGCCATAGTGGACCCACCGAGGGACAATACGGTGCCAACTACACCGCGAAGAAAGTATTTGACTCAGGATTTTATTGGCCCACAATCTACCGAGATGCCCATGACTTGGTCACCCGATGTGACACTTGTCAACGTCAAGGAAAAATTTCGCAACGTAATGAAATGCCTCAAAATTCCATCTAAGTTTGCGAAATCTTTGACGTACGGGGCATCGATTTCATAGGGCCATTCCCGTCTTCACGAGGGAACAAATATATACTCGTGCCCGTCGATTACTTGTCAAAATGGCTTGAAGCGAAAGCGCTCCCCACCAACGACGCCTGAGTTGTTTGCAAATTCTTAAAATCTCTCTTTGCTTGGTTTGGAACTCCCCGCGCTATCATTAGTGATCGCGGTACGCACTTTTGCAATGACCAATTCTCAAAGGTCATGCTTAAGTACGGTGTCACTCATCGTCTTGCTACCGCGTATCACCCACAAACTAGTGGGCAAGTAGAAGTCTCCAACCGTGGTTTAAAAAGAATCTTGGAAAGGACCGTAGGCGAGAACCGTGCCTCTTAGTCGGATAAATTAGATGACGCACTATGGGCCTTCCGTACCACTTACAAAACACCCATCGGGTGTACTTCTTACAAGCTCGTGTACGGAAAGGCATGTCATCTACCGATCGAGCTCGAGCACAAAGCTTATTGGGCCTTGAAGCATGAAAAGTTTGACCTTTCGACCGCGGGCGATCACCGAAAAGTTCAACTCAATGAATTAATTGAACTTCGTGATCAAGCCTATGAGAACTCTTTGATCTATAAAGAGAAAACCAAGATGATCCATGACTCCAAGATCAAAAACCGCGTTTTCAACATCGGTGATCAAGTCCTCCTCTTTAATTCTCTATTGAATATTTTCTCGGGCAAGCTTAAGACCCGTTGGTCTGGACCGTTCACCATTGCCCATGTGTACCCTTATGGCACCATCGAGTTATCCCAAACCTTTGGGTCAAACTTCAAGGTGAACGGTCATAGACTTAAACACTACTTTGGAGGGGACATACCACATATGGTTGTCCCGGATCTCCAAGCCTTCCCCAAGGACTAATGAATTCGGGGTCGAGTCAAGCTTGTGACTCGGTTAACAAAAACAAGGCGCTTCGTGGGAGGCAACCCATGCTTATCCTAGTAGTAGTATTGTAGTAATGAATAAGTGTTTTTTGTTGTAAGGAGGCTCGCCTCTACCTTTCTCGTGTCTTGTGTTTTTGTAATGATTGTCCAGGATTGTCCTGGATTTTTGAAGCCTCTTATGCTCGCGGTTTTGTCCTTTGATAACTCGAGCTTCAAATCCTCATCTTTATTTTGGGAATCCAATATCCTAATCTAATCGACTAACGTTTATCTTTAAGCATATTTAATAAACGGCTTAGAGTGACGTAGAGAACCTTCTAAAAACATTGAGGACAATGTTTAGTTTTAGTATGGGGGGATCTATCTATTTGATTATGCCTGCAACAATTGTTTTCACGTAATCTCGTTTTTACCACCAAAATACCAAAAAATGAAAAAATTTAAAAATTTTCAAAAATAAAATAAGTGTTTTGTCAACTTTCTTGTGGGTAGAATAAGAATAAATTTTGACTTGACGAGCGTGTTGAGCTCTGCTTGTTCCTTACTTTAGACTAAGCATTGCGGAAATTGCGAAAACGAAAAATGATAGAGTTTGACTATTGAGTTAGGATGCTAAACAAGGATTATTTGGAAATCTTAAGAGCTCATGTGTGTAATTTGTTTTTTTATCAATAATCATAAGTGGATTCCACCAACCAAACGATAAAGATTCATAGACAACTCTTTAAAACTATATAATACAAAATGGGTCTTTCGACCTATACCGTTATGCATACACAATTAGAATTGATAAACAAAGTTTATGAGATTAAGCATATTAGGATCTTAATATAAACATGGTATTAACGAGGTGGTATGTGTTTAAATACACATACATTTTACCATTAAAAACGGACTTAAATGACCAAAAACGTACTCAAAATACATTGTATTTGTATGTTTTGCATTTGTTTTGTGCAGGTAATGGATATCTAAGAAAAAGACAAAAACGACAAAACCGAGCACGAGAACGGAAAAAGCGTGAAGAAAAAGTCAAAATCATAGCCAAAAGTCAAAAAGTCAACCAAAGTCAACCCCGACAAAGTCAAAGTCAAAGACGAAGCCGAAGAAATACTTAATGGGCCACCCGTACCCATCTAATGGGCCAGGGCAGCCCATTAAGCATCTATTTCAAAAACTTATAAGACATAAGTCTTATTAAAAGTCCAAACCCAAAAACCATATAACCGGCCCAAAACCAAGCCCAAAGAACCACTTAACTGTCATTAGCCCAAGACCCCTTAACCCTTAAACGCTGTTAAGTCCAAAGGACTGTGGGTGCAAACAAAGTATATAACTTCAGGGGCTTAATTTGCCAAACTTCAAAAACATTTACACCACAAGGACCATGGGTGCAATTCAACTATACAAACAGAGGGACCATTTTTGCCATTTTCCCAAAACATTTACCCTGCTCACTCAAGCCTAAATTTCCCGCCAAAGCTCAAAACCCAACACTGTTCACCTGTCTCTTTCCTTCACCCTGCAACTACACTCCAAAACAAAGTCACACCCCCTCTCAACCCCACCTCAAATGGTCAATGCCATGTTGGCAATCCTTAACATTCCCATTCGTCCAAGGAATGAAGACAAAGATTCAAGGGCCAAGATCAATTGACTTGGGCACCACTCAAGATGAAGGGCTAAGATGAGCTTTTGGACTCTCTCACACAAGAAAAACAGCTTCTCAATGTCTCACACAGAAAGCACAAGTGAAGACCTAGAATCTTCTTAGTTCTTATATAAATAGGTTCTTGTAAGCCCGAATGAGGCAAGTAGTTTAATCTAGTTTTTATTTTTCAGCTTATATTAGTTTTAGTTTAGCTTATTGTACTTCCTTTTTTACCTTGTACTCAGATTTGAAGTTAAATGAAAGTTAAGTTTTATGAAAATCTTGTTTTTAAGTTAAAGTGTTTTATGTTTTAAAACTATTTTAAAAGCTCACAAAAGCTCTTTTTATATCATACTTAAGCTGTTTACTTAAGTCTTACAAACTCTTTCCATAGTTTGTAAGGTTTAAGCTTATTTTACCAAAAATCACTCAAAAGGCTCAAATGGATGATAAGCCAAACCTGGATGGGCTTATGGTTTTTACTAGCTTGTTTTATACAAGCTAGAGCTTGTAGACAAAGCTCATTTGAGCTTATTTGCCCTGTTTAAGCAAGGGCTTTTGTAAGTTTCCATTTTTCAAATTTTAGCTTATTTACTGTACAACTGCTTATTTGTGCTTATTTATTACTTATATATGCTTATCTATGCTTAGTTGTGATGTTTGTAGCTTATATTGCTTAGTTGTAGTTTAAAAATCATTTGTTTGAAGTTTTGCTTATAATCTGTCTTAAGTAGCTTAAAATTTTGCATAATCTATTTTAGCTCATTTAAGTGCTTATTGGTTGTTGAAACCTGCTTAATATTGTCTTAATAGCTTATTTAACATCTGGTCTTGGCAAGTTGTGGCTTAAATCAGCATTTATCAAGTTAAAATTTGAATTCTGTCACTTAAAGGGGTGTTTGGTTTAACTATGATAATGGGTCAAAAATGGTTTCAAAACCATTTGGGTCATTCAGCCAACTTTCACTAGTCTTATTAGGTTGTTATAAGCAGTTTTTAAAAGTTATCATAGTGAAAAAGTCATTTTTAAGGTGTTAATTGACCAAGGTTTGAATCTGTGTTATCAAAACAGATTCCTAATGCTTATGTAATTAAGCTTTCAAAACCAACTTTGAAGTGTTGTTTTAGACTTGTTTTTAGTGTTGTAATGCAGTAGAGTAGTATGGTTTAAGTTTACATTAGTCGTTTTTATTTTGTCCAAATCTGTCAAAAGTTACCAAGTGTTGAAAATTTTGAAAAATCAGCTTTTTCATTTGCTTACTGTGGCTTATTCTTCATTTCAAAATGATTTTTGAAAGTTTCTATAAGTTCTTTGAGGTCCAATCTTAATCTGTTTGTAGGTTTTATGTCCATAAGGATCTATTTGCTAGCTTATTTTTAAGCTCAAAAGTAGGGGTTTGTAAAGATTGAAAAATTTCTTAAGTGTTGTAATCTGAGTAGACAACTTTTTCATAAACTTTTTAAAGGCTTATTTGAATTTCAAACTGCTTTGTGATTGTTGATTTAAGTAGCTTTTTGGATAAGCTTTAAGGACTTATAAGTTGCTAAGCCATAAGGATCTGTTTTGTAGCTTAAAGTTAAGCTCAAAAAGTCCCCTCTTGGCTGTTTGCTTAATAGTTGTGAGCCAAAAAGCTCATTTGCTTATTTGCTTATTGTTTCTGCTTAATTTAGGTTTAGTATTGCTTATTAGGTTAGCTTAAGTCCCTTTTAGCTTATTTAGTTTTGGTTAAAGCTTATTTGAGCTTATTTGCATTTTAGTCTAAATTTTTTTAAGTATTTAAGCCTTTTAGCACTTCTGTCATATTTAGCTTAGCTTAGCTTATTGTTTGCGCTTATTTTTGTTCCATATTGCTTATTAGGTGTAACTTATTATCTGTCTTAGCTTATTTTGCTATTTACTTTGCTTAATTATGTCTAAAATGCCCAACAGTTTATGCCTTAAGCCCTTTTAGTGTAAATAAGCTACTGTCAACTTTGAGTGCTTATTTGTGTGCTCATTTTTGAGTTTTAGAAAAAGTGCTTTTACAAAAATTGCTTAATTTGAGCTTATCTAAAAAGTTGTAAAAAAATGGAAAATAAAAATGCTTGGGAATGAGGGAAGCCCTAGGTGAGCCAAGGCTCGAACCCGGGACCTCGACCTCCCTCAACCAAGCATTTAACACACACACCACACACCACTCTGCCCTTGGGTCTTTTTCGGTTTTACTTTGCACCATTAATTCCTTAACCTTTTTTTCATTCCCTTTTTCATATTATACTCCGTAGCTTATTTTGAGCTTATCCGAGCTTATTTGATAAGCTGGCTATTCCAGCTTATTTTTCCTAGGAACTTCACAACGTTTAGGACTTTTGTGCATTTTTTCTAGATTTTTATAATTTAGTTTAGTATTTTTAATTAATTAATTAGAGTAAAACTGTTTTTAATTCATAAAAAATTATTAAAAAGTCAAAAAAATCTAATTCTTTTTTAGAAAATTTTCTTTTATCAAATAGGACTTAGGAAAATTAGATTTGCCTTCGTAGAGTTAAAATTTTAGATTTTGAATTTTTAAAGAACGGGATTGAATCCCGTTCACGTTTTTCGTGTTTTTAAGCTTAAATTATTTTCGTTTTTGGTCTAGTTTTCTTAGTTCTTACATTTTAGTCACTTGGGTTTTATAAAAAGTTAAAAAATCATTTTAGGATTAATTTTGGAAAATTTAGGGTTTTAAGTTGCGTTGTTTAGGATACCCGTTATCGTTTTTTTTGTGATTTAGCTTTAATGTCTTTAGTTTTTAGTTTTTCTTACTTATTTTTCTCGTAGATTTAGAAATCACATCTCATCAAATCTTGTTCCATTCAAACATCAAATATCAAACCGACTCTCGACTTTCCATTGCATTCCTCGTTGGAGATAAACGACCCGGGAATATACTATACTACTCGGATTTCATTGGTTTTCTTTCTATGGTTAAATATAAGTAGTAGTATTTTAAGTATATTATTATTTATATATATACTAAAGGAGTAACATCACGAGGTCATAACAAACACCAAATATTATTTATTATTTAAACATCTCCAAGTAGTCACAAGAGGTTTAGCCTCTCATGGCTATGAAATTCATAATAACAAAAATAAAATAAGATAGAAATGGCGACATACAACCAATTAGAATGAAGTACGGATCACACTAGTGCACAAGTTCACCGACAACTTCACTAAACCAATCCTATACGCTTTTATTTTAATCATATTTATACCCAGCCTTCTTGATGTTACTTCTGTGAAAACGACGCCCAAATTGAGGTTATTGATGATTATGATTAATAATGAGTTGTTGTTGAAACGGCTAGGAGTTGCCCTCTATTTATAGGCTGAGCAGGGGTAGAAGTGTGGCGCACTTCTGGAAAAGTACGGCGTACTTTAGGTACTTGGCGTCAAAGTTTCATAAATGCTTGGAGAAGTACATTGCACAATGTAGGAAAGTGCGGCGCATATTGTTGTTGACTTAGCTTTGACATTCGGGCAGAAGTGCGGCGCACAAAGTGGTGAAACCGCCACACTTTACTATTTTCTTGGACTTGTTTCTTTTTCTTCATGTAGCTTGACTTGCTTTTGACATAAACACTTGTATCTTTAACTAGTCATGCTCGGACTATTTTCAAGTGAACCTGCACATATTTCATGCTATTAAGTATCAAAAGTTCACGAGAAATGCTAATAATATATACAATAACGTCACCAAAAATATGTATCAATAACCATTAACCTACACCAAACTAAGCCTAAATAACTAAACCCAATAACCTAAAACTCATTTCCATTGCCCCAAACCCTAAAACCCAAAAACCATATTAACCACCGTAGATCCACAATGCAGCGCCAACCTTTCCAAAAGACATCACCTACATCCAAAAACCCTAGCACAAACTCCATTCACAAAGTCAACACCTTGCTAACATACCACCTTTTCCAACGCAACGGGCATGTGATTCAGCCAACATGGTCCTCAACGCTCAACTTTCTCCGTTTTTTTCCTCTGAATCTCTTTCAAGTAAGAGAGAGCGTCAACAGTAAGCATACGATTTCTAAGAACCTCCAGCTCTGTAATCAAATCCTCGCGCTGCTTTAAGCGCTCACTCACTTCCAAGCACCGATCACGCAACACCGACTCTCGATCCTTTCTTTCGAAACCTCCCTTTGAAAGAGTGCATACATCTGATCCCTCCGAAGAGTTGAATCGACAACAAAAGCAAGTTCATCGAGCAAAACCAAACGAGCCATTGAATCAAAACTAGATGAGTAAATATTGTTGAGAAGATAAGAAACCCAAATGACGGAAACTGCTTTAAATAGGCGACTTTGAGAGTGGGGAAGATAGCAGTCAAATCAATGATCATTATGACTAACTTAATGAGGCGCCGACTTCATGCAAAATTCCATCATCATTGCTATCCTCGAAAAAACAAAACAAAATTGCTCTTAGACCCTCTATATATGCACTAATTAGCATTAAAAAACCCATATTGTATAAAGAAATACTAACAAAAAACTATATGTTCTCAAGTTAGTGTTGGAGAGTGAAATTGGAAAGAATAGATGGAAACTAAAAAATGTGTTGTTCTTGAGATTTTGGAAAGAAAGAAAGCAAAGAAAAGTAAACGGAAGTAGTGTATCTTTTTTCTAAAAACTTTCACCACCAAAGGATTGACAGACATCATCATGAAATCACAATAAAAAACACCAGCCACTAACCTGTTGGGTTTTATGATCTAATAAACTATTTATTAACACGAGTACGCAACGGAATAAATAAATCACGTATAGAATATGTAATTAACAAAGGTTCAAGAAGCGTGTACCTTTTAGCAATTAACGAACACCGTTCTTGAATATACGTGTGTGTATAAAACTAGTAACCACGCGAAACCACCGAATATCTAAGAGCGTCACAAAGCGTGTACCTTTTAGCAATTAACGAACATCATTCTCAAATAAGTAAGTTTAAAAAGCAAGCTTTATTTTTTTTATTAGTGCGTCACAAACAAGCGAGCTCGAGCCGAGCTCGAGCTTCAGATATCATACCACGATCCGAGCTCGAGATCAACTCTTAAGGCTCGAAACAAGTCGAGATCGAGCTTTCTGAGATATAAACGAGCCGAGTTCGAACTCTGGCAGGCTCGAGCTCAGCTCAGCTCGTTTCCACCCCTAATTTTACTTATGTGTTTATATGATAATAATGAATTTTAATTAAAAAAGAGTAAATTACATGGTTCGTCGTTGTGGTTTAGGTCAAATCCGTACTTCAATCCTTATCTTTTTTGCCTAATTGATCCTTATAATCAAACTTTGTAACACCATCCATCCCTCTAATCAAATTGAGATATCTTTCTCAGTTATCTCATCCCACGTGCCTAACATGTGAGGGTATAATTGTCATTTCTTTCTCAACTAGTCAATAAAATAAAGAATTAACAAACTAAAAAAGAAAATCCTAAACATCCACCACTACCTAATTAACAAACAAAAACAATAATACATACTAGTGATTCATATATTACATGTGTGATTCATATAAACCCAACCTACAACCTCAACCACACCTCCTTCATCCCATCAACATAAAACCCATTCAGTCTGATACTTTTGTAAAGGTTAGAAACGTGTTTTGCTAGAGCAACATAAACATAAACACAAACACCCCCTTCATCCCACCACCTACGCCATCATCCCATCAACATAAACCTATTCATCACAGTGAGTATGTAACAATCCATTTGTCAGGTGTGGAAACCTAAAGATCGTTGAAGCTCAGTTTGTTTAGAACTTTAATCTAGGATGAATTAATAACAAAGGCGGAATATTCAATACATAGAATCATTGTTATTAACACAAGGTTTTTCTTTCATATCATTCACTATTTGCCCCAATTCTAGATGATCAATTCTAGATGATCAATTCTAGAACGGTTACTCTAACTAGTAACATGATCAATGAAACATTGATCTTGGGGCTACAACACTCAAACACTAGGCGTTTATAATGAACCAAACGCCTAGACACACACACACACCTTTAGTTAAAAAAACTATGTATATGGATGCTTTATTTAATGGAGTTATAGACTTACAGAGGAAATTATTGTAGTAGGAAACTTGTCAATTTAGCTTTATCTTATGTCTTCTGTTTGATCTTAGCTGCTTTAACTTCAGCTCATTTAGCATTAACTTCAGTTTCAGTTTGACATTAACTTCAGTCTTCTGTTTGACTAATCAACATTAACTTCAGTCAATTAGCATTAACTTCAGTCTTCTGTTTGACTAATTAGCATTAACTTTAGTCTTTTGTTTGAATTAGGAAACTAATAAATTAGCATTAATCTTTAACATTAATGTTTGGCTAATCTTTATCTTCAACATTAATCTTGATCTTGTTTCCTTCTTTAGCATATCTTGTAGAATCCTCCATCTTTTGTAGAATTTCATAATGTCAAATTAGTCCCTTTTGTTTCATTCTTTTGTTCTTTTGTCTCATCAAATCTATAATTCCCAATAATCTTCCCCTATTTGATGATGACAAAACAAACAATGTTCTTGCACGATCTTCATCATAAAGCCTGATGAAATCAAAGCTTCCCCTGAAGTTGAGATCATGGATCTCCCTGAATGAAACAACCTTCCCTTTAATTCAGATTTCCTTTGTAACCTTGCCATGCCACCACACATAATAAGCTGCAAATCTCTGTAATCATCTTCCCCTTTTTGTCATAATCCAATAGGGATCTTGTGAAGATATGCAACTTGGATCTTTACAACTACAAACCATATATCACACTACCAATCCAGCCTTCTAATGACTCAAATTACCCTCCAAGACACATAATAAGAAAAATGAATTTTAAGTAGTAGAAACTCAAACTAGCAGTAGTAATAATGACTTAGCAATAGTATCAAAAACCTTCCTCTCAAGTGGTGCATGTAAATGGTTAAACATTTTAACAATAAGCTTCCCTTGAAACCCACATGTTAACCATTTCTTGAATCTTCAATTCTGTAAGCTCTATGTAATGATCACTGATGAAGAAAAAGTAAGTATTACGAACTTGATGCTGAAGTAGAATAATCCAAACTTGTGTCTTATGTCTTGTACTATTCACGTAACTCCAAACTCATACCAAGACCAAAGTATAAGTAGACCGTAACCTCTTAACAAAATCCTTAACTATATGAGACACTGAGCACTACAATGTAACTCCTTTTAAGTGATAGCAAATGTGCGCATTGAGCACCATAAGAGAAATCACACACTTTTGCCAGATTCGTCAAGTCTTCGTCACAACATTGTAAGCACGAACAAGTTATCTCCTGGTAAAAGATATAATAAAACACGTACCCAAGTAATTTCACTTCATCGTCAAATAAGTAATAAACAACCTTCTTCGTAACCAATTAATTCAAGAAATCCGAAAACGAGCCTTAAAATATGTTAAGAACATGTAAACCAACCAATAACCAAAACGTGTGTCATCCGAGATCTTTAGTTGCAGCAACACTCTTCCACGATCCACTTGTGTCTTCAGAAAACAGAACCATTAAGAACCGGACCTTGCAACCTTCAACACCATCTTCAACTTTTCTACAAAACCTTGTAGATCCTAGATCAAGAGCCACCAGGCTCTGATACCAATTGTGGAAACCTAAAGATCGTTGAAGCTCAGTTTGTTTAGAACTTTAATCTCGGATGAATTAATAACAAAGGCGTAATATTCAATACATAGAATCATTATTATCAACACAAGGTTTTTCTTTCATATCATTCACTATTTGCCCCAATTCTAGATGATCAATTCTAGAACGGTTACTCTAACTAGTAACAGGATCAATGAAACATTAATCTTGGGGCTACAACACTCAAACACTAGGCGTTTACAATGAACCACACGCCTAGACACACACACCTTTAGTCGACTACATTTTATGTGCACACTAAAACTATGTCTATGGATCTCTTTATATAATAGAGTCCATAAGACTTACAAAGGAAATCTATTTGAATTAGGAAACTTGTCAATTAGCATTAACTTCAGTCTTCTGTTTGACTAATCAGCATTAACTTCAGTCAATTAGCATTAACTTCAGTCTTCTGTTTGACTAATTAGCATTAACTTTAGTCTTCTGTTTGAATTAGGAAACTAATAAATTAGCATTAATCTTCAACATTAATGTTTGGCTAATCTTTATCTTCAACATTAATCTTGATCTTGTTTCCTTATATAGCATATCTTGTAGAATCCTCCATCTTTTGTAGAATTCCATAATGTCAAATTAGTCCCTCTTGTATCATTCTTTTGTTCTTTTGTCTCATCAAATCTATAATTCCCAACATCAGGTCATTTTACGACTCCATATGTTCAATTATTTACTTTTAGACTTTTACGCGTTTACTTTTAATTTTTATCGTTAAGTAAATCACGTAAACTAAAAACCAACAATCAACATAAACGGGCATCAAACAAATAAAAGTTTACGTTCAATAAGTGTTATAATATTATTAAGAAGATAATTTATAACTTTTCAAGTTTTATTTTTATACTTTACGTAAAACGCATCCAGTTTGCGTTTTGGATATTTATGCATGCATGTAAGCACATAAACTCATCTATACTTCAACAAATACCCACTATTATACCCAATACCCAAAAACTAGCCATTTTTACCTATTATTATTATCCTAGCCGTGTATATACACAAACAACACAACAACATTCAAATTAAATCAAAGCAATCCAACTAACTAATAAACGAGTATATCTATTAGCCAAGAGATAAGCCTAAAGTGTGTATAACTTGTGGAAGCATCCAAGACTTCCATAATTGTCATACAAGCAAGCCAAGGATCGGCTACAAACAAGGGAAAGTATAAAGAAAGAACACATACTTGTTGTAGGTTCACATCTCTTCCAACACCAACATTTTACTTACACTCCTAGTCATTTATTTATTCATTATCCCACATCACCCTAAAACCCAAGCACAAATCGTCCACATTTTTTTTCTCGTTGAGTGGTTTACTAAGTGGTAATTTGCTAGCTTTTCCTATAAATACTAAGCATAAAGTGAAACCATGCACACACTTATACATTTGTAAATAAATCAAACTCATTCTCTCTTTGTTTTTCCCTCACCACTCACGGCTAGAAAACCACAACATAAAACATTATAGTTTTAATTTTACAAAGATTTCAATATACTAGTGTTATTAGTAGTGATATCTAAGGTATAACAAGATGATTTGAAAGCTTGGGTATTGGTTTATCAAGGGTTTATACAAGCAAGAAGTTAGGGTTTTCAAAGGAAAACTAAGGTTTTCTTGATAAGTATTTAGGATTAAATACTTAGGTTTTATTTATGTATCATCTTCATACATCATCACAAGGTCTAATATGAACTCTTATATTTTCAATTACTTCATTTTCATATTTATATAATTGTTATATTGTTAATCACCATCTAGTATTTATTTTATAAGTTATAAAAATAAAATAAGCATTTACATAATTTGAATGTATATTTAACTATGGTAAAATGATGTTAAAAATATGTTAGAATGCAAGAATATGCTTTACATAAGTATTGGGTAATTTATAGAATTAGTTTATGAATTTATTTGTTGAAAGTTTATTTATAAAGTTTATAAATAAATAATTATGAGGATATTTTTTTGGACATAAAATGATAGACAATAATTACAGGACTAATAATATGTAGAAGATGTTTTATTAATGAAATTAAAGGACTTGTAATAATTTAATTATGCCAAAAGTTTATAAAACAAATTATATATCATTTATATGCAAACTTTTTTAATATTCTTTAACAATTTGAAGTTTTATAAATTTTGGAAGTATTTTATTATGATAGTACATTTCATAAGGAATCTAAGCATCTAAATAACTTGAAAAACGAAGCTATAACGAAAAAGTTATGATTTTTACGAGTTTACGATAAAAAGTGTTTTTATAAAAGTTATTTTTATAAAAACTGTAACAGTACAAAATTTAATAAATTCTGTGAATATTTTATTTTGATAGTACATTTTATGAGGATTCCGAATATATAAAGAACTCGAAAAACGAAGCTATAACGAGGAAGTTACGATATTTACAAGATTACAATAATTAAATATATAAAAGTATTTTTATAAAAGTTGTTTTATAAAAACAGTCATTATTTCGAATCTGATAAAATTTTATAAATATTCTATCATGATAGAACATCTCGACACGATCTCGTGGATATAAAGAACATTAAAAACGAAGCTATAACGAAGGAGTTATGATTTTTACGAGATTTTGATAATTTAATTTATAAAAAGTACTTTTATAAATAACAAATTAATGTTACTGTTCCTGTACAGAATATTATAAAATTTGTAAATGTAATATTTTGTTAGATTATCTAGTCACAATTCCGTACATATAAAGAACGCGTAAAACAGTGTTAAAAGGCGAAAGTTATGAAATTATAAATGTTTTATGCACTATTTTACTCTTGTGCATTATTTTTATAAAAACACATGTGGGCTGTTAGAGTTATAAAATATGGATTGCGAGTGTTTTCGGGTCCGTTTGGACTATAAAAACTTTAAGAAATATTGTTGTATCATTTATAGAATATTTATATATTATATATGTTTTTAACTTTATAAATATTATTTTATAAAACAATTAAACTATTTATGTAATATCATTATATAAATACTAAAAATATTAAATCAAGTATTATTAACAAATAATAAATTGTTAGACAAGGATAATATTTTTACAAACACAAATACTTGATCATTTATTTCACAAGTACAATTTAAATATCGTTTCGATGTTATAAATTAAACAAAGACTTTTAGGTGGGGATGTAATTCTATAAAATTATATGTTGTAATTATTCAAATGCATTACACTCATACGACCTATAATTAATTAGGTTGCAATCGGATTTGCCAAGACGATTTACATATTTGATTTATATAATCAAATCATTCACTGAGGTGAGTTCATAGCTCTATTTTATACAATTACAATGATTTACAACTTTTGGGGTGAGAAACATGCATTGTTTTACATATTGGACGCAAGTATACTTTTAAACAAGATTACGTGTTTGCCTAAGTAGCGATAACCCACTAAGCCCATTATCATGAACTGTCAATTACTTAGTGTAAGCGCGAATGTTATAAATAGATCCATTTGGGATTGACATCCCCGTTCGGGTGAGTAGCGCTCAATAGTTTCGGCGGTACCGAACTAACGGACGTATACCATGTCGGATTTGGGATGTTGCGGGTTGAACATCTACACATGCAATGTTGGCAATTTATATTGCAATTCATACATGTCGAGCTTCAGTGTCATGAGCTTAGGGGAACGTAATTACATTTTGTGATATTGTATGTGTTACATTCAATGCAGCACTTGAGATCTTGTGGTAATTCTTTATACATTACTTAAACCTATGAATTCACCAACTTTATGTTGACGTTTTAAAGCATGTTTTTCTCATGTCAATAAGGTGCAAGGGCAAGGATACATTGGATGTCGTATTTTGGGAGTCATATTGTATAAAGATTAACTTGCATTACATTTTGGGGAATATTTGTTATGTAGTTAAATCTTTACATTTTCAAGGATGAACAAGTTAAGCTGTGAGCTTTTGTAACATACAATTTTATTAAATCCAATGTATCATTTTTAAACGACTCATTTAGAGGTCGTTCTCTCATATCTTGTGCTATTGATCTATGAAGTAACAATCCCGGACTCTTATTCCGCTGCGACCCAATTTGGGGGTGTTACAGATTGGTATCTAGAGCCAAGTTTATAGAAAACTAGGTCAAATGTTTTTACTTGGACTATAACCATTTTTCAAAAACATTGCATCATACAAAAGTTTTTTACGCGGCATACATACACTATTTGTTTGCATTAGTTGGTTATACTAGATTACTTAATGATTTATATAAGTGTTATATTATATTATGTATTTTACTATGGAGTTTCTTATTATATATACCTTTCTGTATTTACTCTTTTTGGGTTGTTACAGATTCAGTTATGTCATCACACTCAGCATTGTCTGCAGTTACCTATATGTCTGTATATTTTGTTTCTAAGCCATAGAGATTTTAGTGGGGTATTGCTGCGGATGCCGCATTCTTACAAAGCTGCACCGCATGCACCACATTACCGCGACTAATGCCTGGTCCCCGGAGTACCCACCATCACCAGACTATGTACCTGGTCTAGAGTTAACCGAGTATCTAGCTCCGTCAGACGATGACATTCCATTGAGTATCGCCCAACCTACTGATGCTTCACTGGACAGCCTATCACCGGGCTACATTGAATGACTCAGGAACCGATGAGGAGGATCCAGATAAGGATCCGGAGGATGACCTAGGAGGCTCCTGTTGACATATGCCGACGAAGGATATGAGGAGGAGGAGAGGAGCCTCAGGGGATGATTGCAGATGACGAGGGATGAGGTGGAGGCCTCTAAGGAGGAGGCTATGATGACATGGAAGAGGAGGAGCATCTATTCCGGCCGACTTCTTCTACGGTACTTTGATGACCCTGTCCCCTCAGGTGAGGAGACAGACCTTTCGGACAGACGATTCTGCATCCACACCCACACCACTAGACTTCACAGGGTAGGAGATCTGTCGACCCAAACACCTATGGCAGTCTGAGCTATGAGGCACTCATTTTACGGTCACTGCTGCACTACCTTCAGTATCACCACCACCATCTCCACTTACTCCACTATCATCTCCACCCCCCAGATTCCCTCACCACCATTACCTTTACCATCACTACCACTACCATTACCTGCACCATCATCACCTTTGCTATTACATGCTACTGATCGTAGGGAGGATGTTCCCGAGGATGACGTACCGCCTTGGAAGAGATTGTGTTTGACTGCTCCTACTCCTAGGTTTGAGGTTGGGGAGAGTTCAGCAGCTGCTCCTGCTAGACATCCTGGATTAGATGCTACTCATGCTACTGATTATGGTTTTGTTGATACTATGGATGCCACCCCTTGACATCCCATGACTATGGAGGTTGGCTATGGGATTACAGATGTTTGGGATGATATGGTTGGGGATGTGGAGGAGACAACACCGACCACCTTAGAGGCGGTCAACCAGAGAGTGGCGGATCTTGCCACTACTCTTGCTCAGGATACTCATGAGACCTATGTTTGGTTTGAGGATGCACAGGATGATTGAGCTTTCTTTAGAGCTCAGATCAACATGATACATAGAGACCGACGGTACTTCAACGCTATGGTGGTTGCTTTTGAGAGAGAGGCAATGTATGCTCCTGGAGCATGGGCTGGTTCTGAGGACATGAGCGCAGCTAGAAAGGCCCATGTCAGGGCACTAGAGACACAGGTTGTGACATTGATGGCTCAGACTTCGTCACTTCAGACTTAGTTGACTGCAGCTCTTGGACATATTCAGACACTGGAGGCTAGGGAGCCAACACGCACTGACGACCCAAAGGATGCTGATAGTAATGCTTAGTTTTACTTCCTGTCATGTCATAGCTATCATGTAGCCTGCTAAGTATTATGGGTTATTCCTAGTTAGCATGGCCGTAGGACTTGCACTTTTCATTTATGTAACAAAACTATCATGTATGTTTTCAAAATATATGATGATGATGTATTATGTCATGACGATCTCAATTCGGTTATATATCTCGTTATGTGTTGTGATCCTATTTTATTTATTGTGCATATGTCATGTCATGATTATGATTGTATGAAATCTAACGTGCATTATATTTTCTTGTGATTTTGAAGAAAATGCCGCCAAAGAGAACCACCACAACCACCACCCTTATAACCGATGTCGCCATTAAGGCACTAATAGCCCAAGGCGTTGCTACTGCGTTGGCTGAGTATGAAGCTAACAAAGGCAGTGGAAATGGTGATGATAGCCATGATTCTGGAAGTGGTAGAAGGACAGAGCGAGCTGTTCGTGAGTGCACGTACATTAACTTCTTGAAATGCCAACTCCTTAATTTCAAGGGTACTAAAGGAGTTGTTGGGTTGACTCAATGGTTCGAGAGGATGGAATAAGTTTTTCATATAAGCAACTGCACAATTGGAAATCAAGTCAAGTATGCCACATGTACTTTACTTGGAAATGCTTTGACGTGGTGGAACTCCCACGTTAAAACTGTTGGTCATAATGCTGCTTATGGCATGCCGTGGAAAACACTCATGAAAATAGTGACCGACAAATATTGTCCAAGAGGTGAGATCAATAAATTAGAGATTGAGATCTGGAATTTAAAGGTATACCTAACGCTTTCAGGAGTTGGCCTTGTTGTGCAGGAGGATGTTTCCCGAAGTGTCTGATATGGTAGAAAAATATGTCGGTGGACTTCCCGACATGATTCATGGAAGTGTGATGGCATCTAAGCCAAAGACAATGCAGAATGCAATTGAGTTTGCTACTGAACTGATGGATCAAAAGATCCACACTTTTGGTGACCATCAAGCTAAAAACAAAAGGAAGCTTGATGACAACTCAAGAAACAACCAGAATCAACAACAACCCTTCTAGAAGCAAAATGTTGCCAGGGCCTACACTATTGGGCCTGGTGAGAAGAAAGTGTATGAAGGATCTAAATTGTTGTGCCCTAAATGCAACTACCATCACGATGGGAAGTGTGCACCAAGGTGCAACAAATGCAAGAAAGTTGGCCATCTGGCCCGTGATTGTAGGGGTGCTACTGCTAATGCTAACACTCAGAGGGTTGTCACTTGCTTTGAGTGTGGAGTTCAGGGGCATGACAAGAGAGACTGCCCGAAGTTAAAGAACAAGAATTAGGGAAATCAAGCTGGGAATGGTAATGCTCAGGCAAGGGCTTATGCTATGGGCACTGCAGGGACAAACCCGAACTCCAATGTCGTTAGGGGTACGTTCCTCCTAAAAAACCGTTATGCTTTAATTTTATTTGATACTAGTGCCGATAGGAGTTTCGTATCTACTACATTTAGTTCACTACTTAATATCATCCCAACTACACTACACCATGGTTATGATATTGAGTTAGCTGATGGCAAAATAATTATGGTTAATACTATCATACGGGGTTGCACATTAAACTTTCTGAATCATCCATTCAACATCGATTTAATGCCTGTAGAGCTCGGTAGCTTTAATGTCATAATTGGTATGGACTGGTTAACAAAATTACATGTCGTAATCGTCTGTGATGAGAATATCGTTCGTATTCCCGTTGGGAATGAAATCTTAATTGTTCGCGGAAACAGAAGCAACAACGGACACGAGTCTCGATTAAACATCATCTCGTGCACCAAAACTCAAAAGTATCTGCTAAAAGGATGTCATGTCTTTTTGGCACATATTACCGCAAAGAAGGCTGAAGACAAGTCGGGGGAGAAGTGACTTGAAGACGTACCAATTGTTCGAGACCCTTTCTAAAAGTTTTTCCCAAGGACTTGTAGGGTATTCCACCAGCCCGACAAGTGGAATTTCAAATTGATTTGGTACTGGGGCTGCACCTGTAGCACGAGCACCTTATCGGTTAGCTCCGTCCGAGATGAAAGAATTGTCGGATCAACTGCATGAACTTTTCGACAAGGGCTTCATAAGACCCAGTTCCTCACCTTGGGGAGCTCCGGTCTTGTTTGTCAAAAAGAAGGATGGATCATTCTGGATGTGCATCGACTATCGGGAATTAAATAAGCTAACGGTGAAAAATCGTTATCCGCTTCCAAGGATTGATGATTTGTTCGATCAACTTCAAGGGTCGAGTGTCTACTCAAAATCGACTTGAGATCGGGTTATCATCAACTGAGAGTTCATGAAGAATACATCCCGAAGACCGCATTCAGAACTCGTTACGGCCATTATAAATTTCAAGTTATGCCATTTGGTTTAACTAACGCACCAGCTGTATTTATGGATCTCATGAATCGGGTGTGCAAACCATATATGGACAAATTCATGATTATCTTTATTGATGATATTCTGATCTACTCAAAGAACAAGTAAGAGCATGAAGAGCATCTCAAGTTAATCTTGGAGTTGCTTAAAAAGGAGGAGTTGTATGCCAAATTCTCTAAATGCGAATTTTGGATTCCTAAAGTATAGTTCCTCGGTCACATGATTGACAGTAAGGACATTCACATGGATCCCGCCAAGATCGAGTCCATTAAAGATTGGGCATCTCCTAAGACACCAACGGAGATTCGTCAATTTTTAGGTCTTGCCGGTTATTATCGAAGATTCATTGAAGGATTTTCAAAGATCGCCAAATCAATGACCAAGCTAACCCAGAAGAAGGTCTAGTTTGATTGGGGTGACAAACAAGAGGCCGCTTTTCAATTATTGAAACAGAAACTGTGTAGCGCACCTATCTTGACTTTACCTGAAGGTGATGAGAACTTTATTGTTTATTACATGCTTCGCATAAAAGGATAGTTTGACTTAATGCAAAATAGAAGTTATTGCTGTATGCATCACGACAACTAAAAATTCGGATAAGAATTATACAACCTCCATGACTGGAGTTAGGATCAGTAGAGTTCGCTCTAAAGATTTAGGAGTCACAATCAACGGGAACAAAAAGTGTTCGTGTTCACTAATCACAAAAGCTTACAACATATCCTTGATCAGAAAGAGTTAAACATGAGGCAACATCGTTGGTTAGAGTTGCTCAGTGATTACGATTGTGAGATTCGTTATCACCCGGGAAAAGAAAATGTTGTGGCTAACGCTTTGAGCAGGAAGGAACGAATTAAGCCATTACGGGTTCGAGCCTTAGTTATGACTATTGGTTTGGATCTTCCCAAGAAAATTTTAGAAGCTCAAACTGAGGCAAAAAAACCAGAAAACCTCGAGGCTGAAGATGTGGGAGGTATGCTGGTTGAGACTTCAAGGGAATCAGAAAATCCTAGAAAAGAAAAGTTGGAACCGCGTGCTGACGGAACACTGTGTTTGAATAACAGAAGTTGGTTGTCATGCTTTGGTGATCTAAGGACTTTGATTATGCATGAGTCCCACAAGTCAAAATATTCCGTTCACCCGGGTTCTGACAAGATGTACCAAGACATGAAGAAATTATACTGGTGGCCCAACATGAAAGTCGATATTGCCACTTATGTTAGCAAGTGTTTGACATGCCTAAAGGTCAAAGCTAAACACCAAAAACCATATGGTTTGTTGGTACAACCTGAGATCCCTCAATAGAAGTGGGACAATATCACCATGGATTTTATCACCAAGCTTCCTAAGACGTCAGGTGGTTATGATAGCATTTGGGTGATTGTAGACCGACTTACCAAGTCTCCACACTTTCTACCGATGAGGTTGGGATAGACTTTGGAAATGTTTGGGACAGACACTTACCACTAATTGAGTTCTCATACAATAATAGTAATCATACTAGCATTAAAGCTGCACCATTTGAGGTGCTTTATGGTCGTAAGTGTCGTTCACCTATTTGTTGGGTCGAGGTCAGAGGTACTCAGCTCACTGGTTCAGAAATCATTCATGAGACAACCAAGAAAATCGTTCAAATCAAACAAAGAATTCAAGCCGCTCATGATCGACAAAAGAGTTACGCTGATGTGAGGCGTAAGCCTTTGGAATTTCAATTTGGAGACAAGGTTATGTTAAAGGTGTCGCCATGGAAAGGGGTTATCCATTTTGCCAAATGGGGGAAGTTGAATCCAAGGTATATCGGACCTTTCAAGGTGTTAGCAAAAGTGGGAACCGTTGCTTATAGACTCAAACTTCCTCAAAAGCTAAGCAGGGTTCATAGTACGTTTCACGTATCCAATTTAAAGAAGTGTTTATCCGATGAGTCGTTGGCAATTCCGTTGGATGAAATACATATTGATGACAAGCTTCACTTCGTTGAAGAACCAATAGAGATCATGGATTGTAAAGTCAAGTGGTTGAAACAAAGTCGTATTCCCATTATCAAAGTTTTATGGAACTCTAGGAGAGTTCCTGAGTTCACATGGGAACGTGAAGATTAATTTCAAAAGACGTATCTGCATCTCTTAACAAAAACCGCACCCTAGACAAGTGCCGCGTCTTGAGCCTTGCGGACAAGGCCTCTTTAACAGGGGAAGACTATAACAATCCGTTATTTTAGGTCATTTTACGACTCCATATGTTCAATTATTTACTTTTAGACTTTTACGCGTTTACTTTTAATTTTTATCGTTAAGTTAAATAGCGTAAACTAAAAACCAACAATCAACGTAAACGAGCATCAAACAAATAAAAGTTTACATTCAATAAGTGTTATAATATTATTAGGAAGATAATTTATAACTTTTCAAGTTTTATTTTTATACTTTATGTAAAACGCATCCGGTTTGCGTTTTGGACATCCATGCACGCATGTAAGCACATAAACTCATCTATACTTCAACAAATACCCACTATTATACCCAATACACAAAAACTAACCATTTTTACCTATTATTATTATCCTAGCCGTGTATATACAAACAATATAACAACATTCAAATCAAAATCAAAGCAATCCCATTAACTAATAAACTAGTATATCTATTAACTAAGGGATAAGCCTAAAGTGTGTATAACTTGTGGAAGCATCCAAGACTTCCATAATTGTCATACAAGCATGCCAAGGATCGGCTACAAACAAGGGAAAGGAGAAAGAAAGAACACATGCTTGTTGTAGTGTCACATCTCTTCCAACACCAACATGTTTACTTACACTCCTAGTCATTTGTTTATTCATCAATCCATACCCTAAACCCAAGCACAAGCCGTCCCCCCCCCCCCCCCTTTCTAGTTAATGGTTTTCCTAAAGTGTTAATTTGCTACCTTTTCCTATAAATACTAAGCATAAAGTGAAACCATGCACACACTTATACATTTGCAAAGAAATCAAACTCATTCTCTCTTTGTTTTTCCCTTACCACTCACGGCTAGAAAACCACAACATAAAACATTTATAGTTTTGATTTTACAAAAATTTCAATATACTAGTGTTATTAGTAGTGATATCTAAGGTATAATAAGGTGATTTGGAAGCTTGGGTATTGGTTTAGCAAGGGTTTATACAAGCAAGAAGTTAGAGTTTTCAAAGGAAAAACTAGGGTTTTCTTGATAAGTATTTAGGGTTAAATACTTAGGTTTGATTTGTGTATCATCTTCATACATCATTACAAGGTCTAATATGAATTCAAATCTTTTCAATTACTTAATTTTCATATTTATATAATTGTTATATTGTTAATCACCATTTAGTATTTATTTTATAAGTTATAAAAATAAAATACGTATTTACATAATTCGGATGTATATTTAACTATGGTAAAATGATGTTAAAAATATGTTAGAATTCAAGAATATACTTTATATAAGTATTGGGTAATTTATAGAATTAGTTTATGAATTTATTTGTTGAAAGTTTATTTATGAAGTTTCTAAATAAATAAGTATGAGGACATTTTATTTGAACATAAAATGATGGACAAAAATTAGAGGATTAATAATATGTAGAAGATGTGTTATTAATTAAATTAGAGGACTTGTAACAATTTAATTATGTCAAAAGTTTATAAAACAAATTATATATCATTTATATACAAACTGTTTTAATATTCTAAAACAATTCGAAGTTTTATAAATTATGGAAGTATCTTATTATGATAATACATTTTATAAGGAATCCAAGCATATAAAAACTCGAAAAACGAAGCTATAACGAAAGAGTTATGATTTTTACGAGTTTAAGATAAAAAGTGTTTTTATAAAAGTTATTTTTATAAAAACATAACAGTACAAAATTTAATAAATTCTGTGAATATTTTATTTTGATATTACATTTTATAAGGATTCCGAATATATAAGGAACTCAAAAAAAGAAGCTATAACAAAGAAGTTATGATAATTACAAGATTATGATAATTAAATATATAAAAGTGTTTTTATAAAAGTTATTTTATAAAAACTGTCATTATTTCGAATCTGAAATTTTTTATAAATATTTTATCATGATATAACATCTCAACACGATCTCGTGGATATAAAGAACATTAAAAACGAAGCTATAACGAATGAGTTATGATTTTTACGAGATTTTGATAATTTAATTTATAAAAAATATTTATATAAATAACCAATTAATGTTACTGTTCATGTACAAAATATTATAAAATTTTTACATATAATATTTTGCTAGATTATCTCGACACGATTCCGTACATATAAAGAATGCGTAAAACGGTGTTAAAAACGAAAGTTATGAAATTATAAATGTTTTATGCACTATTTTACTCTTGTGCACTATTTTTATAAAAATACATGTGGGCTGTTAGAGTTATAAAATATGGGTTACGAGTGTTTTTGGGTCCGTTTGAGCTATAAAAACCTTAAGAAATATTGTATCATTTATAGAATATTTATATATGTTTTTAACTTTATAAATATTATTTTATAAAACAATTAAACTATTTATGTAGTATCATTATATAAATACTAATAATATTAAATCAAGTATTATTAACAAATAATAAATTGTTGGACAAAGATAATATTTTTACAAAGATAAATACTTAGACGTTTATTTAACAAGTACAATTTAAATATCGTTTCGATGTTATAAATTAAACAAAGACTTTTAGGTGGTGATGTAACTCTATAAAATTATATGTTGTAATTATTCATATGCATTACACTCATACGACCTATAATTAATTAGGTTGCAATCGGATTTGCCGAGACGATTTACATATTTGATTTATATAATCAAATCATTTATTGAGGTGAGTTCATAGCCATATTTTATACAATTACAATGATTTACAACTTTTGGGGTTAGAAACATGCATTGTTTTACATATTGGACACAAGTACACTTTTAAATAAGATTACATGTTTTCCTAAGTAGCGATAACCCACCGAGCCGATTATCATGAACTGTTAATTACTTGGTGTATGCGCGAATGTTATAAATAGATCTATTGCGATTGACATCCCCGTTCGGGTGAGTAACGCTTACTAGTTTTGGCGGTACCGAACTAACGGACGTATACCATGTCAGATTTGGGATGTTGCGGGTTGAACATCTACACGGGCAATGTTGGCAATTTATATTGCAATTCATACATGTCGAGCTTCAGTGTCATGAGCTTAGATAAACGTAATTACATTTTGTGATATTGTATGTGTTACATTATTGCACACTTGAAATCTTACGGTCCTACTTTATACATTACTTAAACCTGTGAATTCACCAACTTTATGTTGACGTTTTAAAGCATGTTTTTCTCATGTCAATAAGGTGCAAGGGCAAGGATACATTGGATGTCGTATTTTAGGAGTCATATTGCATAAAGATTTACTTGCATTACATTTTGAGGAATATTTGTTATGTAGTTAAATCTTTACATTTTCAAGGATGAACAAGTTAAGCTGTAAGCTTTTGTAACAAACAATTTCATTAAATCTAATGTATCGTTTTTAAACGACTCATTTAGAGGTCGTTCTCTCATATCTTGTGTTATTGATTTATGAACCCGGACCCTTATTCTGCTGCGACCCAATTTGGGGGTGTTACAGATTAGTTCTTTATTAGATTTTATTACAAAAAATTAGAAAAACCCAAAATTTGTTTTGGTCTAAGCTTAGTGCCTCAACTGAGGTAGTTTCTGGCGATGGGACCTTTACGGCGATGGAGGTGGTTTCTGACCATGGTGGTCAATGGTCATTGATATTTATATAGATGTTCATAAAGCATTGACTATTAAAAAAGTGAAAATATGAAGTTTAGATCTCACTGATTTGCACAGAGAGTGTTTTGTAGTTTATTTAAGTTATAATGGGTTTTTGGATCTCATGATGATCTTGTATAATAGTTTTGTTTCTTCTTTTGTACTTAAGATCGATGAAGCGTTTTGTGTTTCTTGCAATTATTTTGTTAAGAACAAACCCGATATCTTGTTCTTATTTGCTTTTTTAAACCAATCCACAAACAAAAAAAATAATGCTTTTGAATTTATGTGTTTGGATCCGGTTCGTATGAAAGTGTTTTTTTTTTCTTCTGGATTTGGACATGTTGAAAACAAGAGGTAGTTGATACAAATATATGTTTAGATTTGGTTGTTTTTATAGATTTATCTTGTTTTTGTTTGAATTTTTGTGTTTGGATCTAATATCTGATGCTTCATCGGATTCTGCTGGTGTCTCGCCGGTGATGATGGTGGTGGTGATGGTTGGGTGGCGGTGGCTGGGGAAAAGAGAAAAGGAGATTGTTTAAAGTATGTCATGTGGGTTGTGTTAGCTGTGTGTGAGTGGGTCCCAAGAGATAAAGTGTAGTTGTTATAACTAATAGAGGAGAAGGAAGAAAATTGACTATTTTGCCCTCATGTGCAAGGCACATGAGAAGAGTTAATGGAGAAACATAACTTGGTGATAAGGATGAATGGTGTTACAAAATTTGGTTATAAGGATCAATTAGGCAAGAAAAAAAGATAGGGACTCAATTAGGGATTTGGCCTAAACCACATGGACGAACCATGTAATTTACTCTTAAAAAGGAGAGTAGAAAGTTCATGTAAAAATTGAGTAGGAAGAAGACAAGGGCTATTTAGTCACTTTTTATAACTATGATTTTTGATCTTTTGGCCAGCTAATTCACGGGGTTCAAACCCACTGCCACACAAACTCAAACCAGGTAAAGTCCTCTTTTTTTTAAGAGGTTGTGTGACCACTTCAATTGGACCTAGCAAAATTTGAACTTGAAACCTTACATATTTTAGAGTGATAGTCACAAGCCTTTTTGCCACTATGCCACATTTGAGTGGTTGCAATTTAATCATTTCAGTTCGACCAAAGAATAAAAGTGTAGTCAAAAGTTCTTCATGGGGACTGTGCTTGCACTTTCTAAATGTTAGGGATTAAAGCTGCAATTTGGTCGAATCACAAGAAGATTTTTTTAATGTACTCTTTTTATCTTTAACACAAAAGTGTTTTTTCGAAGCTTATTGTTTTCTACTATTGATAGTAAGAAACATTGATAATGAGTATGAGTTTTGCGCATGAGCTAAAATCATTACTTAAATGACTTTAATATCCCCATATTATTAAGTAAATAAAGCTTTTAGTTTAATGATAAAGACTTATTCAGAAACCATTTTTAGCAAAAAAAGGGTAAATTACACCGGTGGTTCTTGTACTCACCCCCGTTTACCCGTTTGGTCTCTAGATACTGAGGACTCTCAAACAGGGTCCTTATTTGGCACTGTTGTTGCCCGTTTGGTCCCTGGAGCCCCGTTATACCTAACGATGGTTATTTCCGTCGTTATCTTGTCCACGTCGCCCTTCCATTGAAGGGTACAATCGTCTTTTCACTTTTAATTTTTATTGCGTCGTTGGTCCCTGACTAATTTGTTAATACAGTAACCATTATTGTTCAAAAAATTTGTCTTTTTACGCTTGCACGGTTGGTCCCTAAGATGTCTTTTCTCCCGGCTTAATTATTTTTTCCCACCATTTACAATTAAGCGATTATGGTTGTTAACCTTGAATTAATATGAATATAGTGTGTATTTTGTTTGGGTATACCATGTTTGATAACAAGTATTAGTCAAATTGACTTTAAAATTTTAAACTGATTACAACAAATGACTTCATCATGCAAAATTATACCATACGAAACAAATTTGGAAGAGGCTTTAGACAGTTCCCAACTACCTTAGCGAGCCATTCTAACAATAAATTCAAAGTAACATTCTACAAGGAAGGATAATCAAACACTTGTAGATGACGGAATGAATTCATAAACCTTATGATCAACTTTTTTAGATCCCATAGCATACATTGCAAAAGCCGGAATGAACCCATCAAGGTAATCATCAGCAACTTGATTAGATCCCATATCATAAATGTGACACATAGTCTTTGATATTAGTTTGTATTCTACAACCTTTCCAGACAAGTTTATCACCAAAAAATAATTGTCTTCTTTTTCTCCTAAAACAATGCTTTAAACAGTGGACCAAATCGATCATCCTTCAAGAAGTGGAGTCATAAAGTCATCAATATTAATAAGGTACTTAATCAACCACACAGAACACCCTTTCCTCATCTTGTAGATAGTAAACTCGCCAAAGCCAATATAATCTCTACGAACAAGAAGCAAACACCCACACTACTCGAACAATTTCCCTTCTAGATGAAACATGTGAGGTATTTGTATGGTTATTATCATTGGAAGCATATTTCCATAAGAGTGGAAGAAGTTTCTTCCTTGTTTCAAGCCTTGAGGGATTTTTATGGTTGTTATAATTGGATGCTCATGGTCTTCAATATTTAACTTGTAATGCGTAAGCTGTCTATTCTCAGTTTCTAGCCAATGAAAGACATCATTCTAATAGATTGCACTTTCAAAATGTACAAAAAAGAGGAAGTTAAACCGCTCCCTGAACAGGCTCCAATTGCATGTCTCTAAAAGAGTAAATTTATATAACAATCTCAGAAGAGGTGCTTTCAGCACGCACCACTTTGTAGTAAGGTGATTTTGTAGGATCAAATGCCGATCTCAATTCAGCACATCCATAGAAATTTGAATCATCATGCGCGTAATCTGGTTGCGGAAGCATTTTAAACAGATTAGTGGATGGATTATATACGTAATCAAAACGAGTCCCCCCTCCAACCGGTACATGGAAGCAAACCATTGCAAGACTGCAAGATGTTAACATTATCAACTGCCTCGGTGGAGCCAAGAGTGAAGGAGTCATCAATAGTGTATTTTCTTGACTTAATTCTGGGATCTAACGAGACAAAATCACAATTAAATGAAGATCTAATGTGATTAACAAAAAGACCAGCAGAATGATCTAGGTTACAGATCTGGCTACGTTTAAAAGTGAAAACAGGGGATGTGAGAATTGTTAGCCATTGTTTTGAATCACATGTAAATAGATGAATACAGAGAATAGGTAATCAAATTAAGATTTTAGTTAAAAGGTCATCGTTAGTAAGGACTTTTATGTGGTGCTGCATAAGTTTCTCGAGCATGTGTGATGCGCTCTTCTGACATCATCTCCAATATGTAGTGAACTTTTGATGGAGTGAATTTTTGGAAAAGAGTTAATATTATTGGTTGTGGATGACTTAATTTATGGTTGTTGTAGTATGTTTGACTACATTTACCCTTTTAAATAATAAAGCCAAGATGAGTAGATGACAACCTAAAACCAAGTTGTGAGGGACGAAATTTGCAATCATAGTGTATATTCATTTTCACCTGTTAATATAAAGAGTTATGACGTTTCTTTCGTCCCTTAACTTTTGGATACTATTTCTTAGTTTGTCTCTGAACTTAGTGTTTGATACTGTATACTTTCCCGCCAATTATACACATTAAATGCGATGGATCGAGCCGTGTGAGAAACAGTCACACGCATCGCATGTTATTATTACAGAACACGTTTGGCTTAGGATTGGACCATCAACTGCATTTACTTTCCTTTGTTGATATTTAAGGGGTATGATACCCCTATCAATTGTGTTGGTATTGATGAATTTTTTTATCAATAAATTGGACAATTAATATTATATTGATATTTTTCATGGTATATGTTTTACTCACTATTTTGTTCAAGAGAAATAAGACTCCCGCATGTTGTTAGTTAACATAGTTTTAATGTATGTTTTAAAATATGTAACATTTTGTCACTGTTATGCCTGGGCCCGAGTCCATTGTAGACACGTGACCCAAGAGAACCACATACAAGCCCATATGGCATAAGGATTATGGCATATAATAACTATCTTTATTTATTATGTTTGAGTCTTAATCGGAAAGTATCATATCTTAGGAAAATGTCATTATCATAGGAAAAGTCTTGTATTTGACTTTGACTGGTCTTGTATTTGACTTTGACTGTATTCGGTATAAATATATTGAGCCATTCAAGATTAATTAATCAAGTTAAAGATCAAAATATCTCTAGTTCTTCTCTGTATATTCTTAAGGAGCTTGCACGCGCTTGAAGTGGTGCTACTATTCGATACAACCCCTAACAAGGTCGTATCAATTGGTGCTTTCATTGAGAGACCTCGTTGAGAGGACTTTTGATTTAGGCTTCCAAAAAAAGTTATTGTTCTTCAAGTTATGGTTCATGGCATCGGGCGGCAGCGATCATGTAACACCCCCAAAATATGATACGCAGCGGAATACAACATTTGGGGTGCTACTTCATAATACATACACACGAGTCTCAGTAAACGTTAAAATGATACGTTTATAAAACCAAATTTATTTTATTTATATGCAGAAAATCAGAGTTACAAGGTCCCAGACTAACTTAGAAACTTCATTTCAAAAGTCATGACACGACTTCTTTTCCAAAGCATCCTTTTGTTTAAATAAACAAAACATTTCACCGTGACACGGTCTTTGATATGCGCGTTCGGTCCCATCCAAGCCATCAACAACATCTATACGTGAGATACATGCTTAAAAACGTCAACAAAACGTTGAGTGAATTCATAGAGTTTACAAACAACAATTAGAACGCAATATTTGGTTCCACAAAACACGTATGACTTGCTAGCTAGGCAAGCCACACAACATTTCCATCTTGCATGAGCCCGTGTACCGAACCTTAACACATTTATCATGATAGACAAATACGTGACCGAGTAGTATGCCACCACCCCTTTCTTAATACAAAATGTCCGTTACAGGGTGCTCACATTCGGATTCATACCCTGGACAGGGCTATCAAACCCAAGAGGTCTATTTAATGCATTCAGTGTTTACCTCCTTGGTAATTAACGAGTACACAGTCAAAGGCTTAAACTCATACCATGGATTCATATCATGTATCAAAACACATTGCGTTCACTTTTCAAAACAAGCATGTATCCCCCTCGCGGGTTTGAAAACATTTAAAACAGTTCAAAAGCGAGGCTATGGACTCACCCTGATCTAAGCCGAAGATCAAAATAACCGAAACAATCCCAAGACATCTCAACAACGAACTCAACTGCGACCTATAATTTATGTCGCTCAATTACCATACAATAAAGTACGATCGAATAGTGCATAAATCGCAACTATTAAAACGATATAAATATACCTACACATGTGATGAGAAATCCTCTTGCGCGTCCTAGATCCTAAACCCTACATAATTGAGTTATGATCAATCTTTTACTTACACGCTTCAACACTTTATCAAAAACTTTTTATTTTTAGAAAGTTGCTATTTTCGGAAAGTTACCATTTTTAATAAGTACCGTCCTCTAATTATATTTATAATAATATTTATTTATCTCGTCGAACTTTCGACGCTCAAATTGGTTATCATTGACTCGTACCCGAATTATATCCGAATATTATAAAAGTTACTATTTTTAGAATCGTCTCCTTTCGTAAAAGTCGTTAAGTCTAAAATGTTATACTCGTAATAATAATAGCGTTTATTATTTTTATAAACATCCAACAAGACTCACATCAACTCGTTGACTTTGAAAAGTTAACGTTAGACTTTATTTGACTTTTACCTTTTATATATATATTTTACCAAGTCTGACCCGACCAAAACGACCCACTATATCACATTTTCACGACTCGGACTCTAAAGAGATTTTATGCCAAACGACGTTCCGGACAACTTTTTAGTTTCGGCCGAGACTTGAAACTCGAAGGAAAATAACCAAAATGCCCCTGTATGTTTCTGCAGGAACTTATTATATTTTTAATTAAAGTGCAGAATTT